>LZPO01056203.1:18786-30363 GCA_001675575.1 Neotoma lepida
GTGTGTGTACGTGTGAGTATGCACATGTATGCATGCAGGAAATGTCATGTTTTCCTTTTGCTGGTGAAAGTGGAAATCAAGTTTCCTGCCACAGGGGCTGTTTGACTATATCTATGATGCAGTGGGTATATATTTTGTTCCAACAATTACATATCTTCACACAGTGTAAACAAATATTCTACAGCAAGCCATCTCTTTCACTCCCCTTCTTTTCTTATACTAATTCCCATGATAAGCTCATTCCTGCATCCAGGAGCTTTCGAGCACACACTTTTGTGTATTTTCTACAGGGTCCCAGAGTCTTTACAAAGGTTTTGGTTGGTGGAGTGTTTCTCAAGTTGAGTAGTTCTGAGATTGGAGATTGGGAGGACATTCTTGCTCTAGGTCTTTCCTTTTTGAGCAGTGGAAAAGAGACAAAGAGACCAAGTCCTTCATCTAGGGGCCTAAGGTGGGAGAGCTGTTAGAATAGCTCACTGAGATTATATGTTGANGTGAGCTAGTGGTACTGTCATGGCCCATTGTCCTTCTGTTTCACTGGTCCTTCAACTTGGAGAGTTCTAACCATTATTCTAGGGAGTCCAACTGGGAAATCTGCTGGTGTGACTGAGAGGCTCCTACTGGAAGCCAAAGGGAATTTTTGATATTACTCTATGTGTAGAAAGCCATTACTTCCTCTGGGTTGAGTAGAGGGGGGTGTCATGAAGGACACTGGTGGCATCTTACAGCAGGCTTCATGCACTCTAGTATACCAGTATGTGACTAACTCATGGTTCCCTCAGATGCCAGTCATATGACTGTGGGCAGTTTCCTTTACCACTTTCTTGAGCTTCAGTTTCCCTACAGGACTCATAATAGTTCCTCCTCAGAGTTGTTGCAGGAATTAAATGTGGTTTAATATATATGTCTTGCACTTATAAGGTGCTCATTGAATAGGAACTATGCATCTATTTATTTCCTCACCCCAAGCCTCAGTCAAACCTGTAGGTATCTGTTAAGTACTTCCTATGTTCAATAAAGCTGCCAAGAAACCCCCATGCTGAAAAGAGGAAGAAGGAGAGAGTATCTCAAGGAAGTGTTCTAGAAATTTCTCCTCTTGATTCAGTTCAAGTTTACACTTATCAGTGCTGCATGCCAAGCTTTAAAACTCATGAGTCTACACTTATCTTTGTACTAGCTAATCTGCCATATTTTACTATATCATGCCATCTGTATTATGTCTTTCTTTCCCAGTGTATTGTAAACTTCTTTCCAGCTGAGCCCATTTATAATCCTTTATAATGTGTTTTTTTTAATTTCCATTATGGAGTTGCATGTGTGTATGAGAGAGAGAAAGAAAGGAAGATAGAGCAGGGAAGAGGGAGAGAGAAGGAGAGATAGGGAGGGAGGTAGAGAAGTAGGGAGGGAGGAAGGGGGAGAGCATAAATGGAGGTAGAAGCCAAGAAGGAACGCTGCTTACTAGCTTAAAACTCATGTCTTATTCAACCTGTTTTCTTATATAATCCAAGATAACTGCCCAGAGGTGGCATAGACCACAGTGAGCGGGGCCTTCCAACATCAATCATTAATTAAGACAATAACCCACAGACTTGCCTACAAGTCAATCTTACAGAAGTAGAGTCATTGAGTCATTAAGAATAGTTTNAAAAAATTAGAGAAGCATAATAATTGAATCCTAGTGGCTTAGTAAGAAGAAGAGAGTCCAGAAGAGACAGAGATGCAAAAGCACTCTCAATTTCTTGCCATGTGAAGCCTTAGACCATCTTTGCACTCTCTGAGTAATAAAGGACATTGATAATAAAATAGATTGTGCTTTATTTGTGTGATGAAATATTGTGCAGGAAAAATAAAATACTACTATCACATGCATTTTATGAGCTTCTTTATATTTGTCAAAGCTTATCTATGGTGATAGAAGTAAAATAGCAATGACTTCTATTTATACTGATAGAGAAGAAAAACTAAGGCATGTTCTGAGGTTCTGGCAATGTCCTGACTGGTACTTATATGGACATAAGCATATGTAAAAATCTTAAGATTAGTAAAGTGTATTTTGGTTCTTTTACTATAGGAATGCTACATTTCAATGTAAAAATCTTAGGGCTGGGGAGATAGTTCATTTGGCTAAGTACTTGCCAAGCAAGCATGAGTACCTGGGTTCATAACCCCATCACCCACATAACAATTTGGGGGGCACAGCAGCATGAGTCTGTAATTCCAGTGTTGAGGAGATGAGACAAGATGGTTCCTGAAGCTCACTAGCCAGTGAGCCTAGCTGAATTGGTGAGCTCCAGGTTCATTTAGAGATGCTGTTTCAAAAAACAAAAGAAATGTTGTCTGGGTCAGGGCTGCTACCANGTCTGGGTCCATGGCACTACCTCAGCCAGGGTCTGTGTTGACACCCATGGCTTTGGTACCATCAAAGGCAATGCCAAAGGTCTGGGCCACCACCTGGGGCCATGTTGGTGTCTGAGGGCCTTGCTGCTACAGGGTGCCATGCCCATCTGAGTGGCTCATGCAGCCACACAAAACCAGGCCTGAGTTGCTGCTGTGGGCCATGACTGGGTCTGTGGCCCAACAGCACACAGGGTCTGGGCTGATGTCCATAGCTCATGTACCACAGGGGGTCATAGGAACTATGTGTGTTGAAATCTAAGGGCCATGCTGAGCCAGCCCTGCCCCTCACTGGACCTGTCCCTTGCTGGACACTGCAGCTCGAAAGCTGGTCCCACTCCCCCCATGGTAGAGCTGACTCCCCTTCCTTCATGGGAGAGATGACCCTATCCCTCATCACAGGCTTGGGAGAACTTGCCCACCAATGGCATGGCTCTGCCTCTTGCCTGAGGGTGTGTCCCAGTGGCCCAGACTGATGAGCTCAGCTATCACCCAGACCCACATCCTGGGTCTTGGGTTGACCCACCTTAACATATGCCCCATCTGTGACCTGCTTGAGTGTGCTAAGGGACCACAGGATCTCCATGACTCAGGGCAACAACAAAGTATCTGAGAGGCATTTGGATGAAGGCCCAGTGATGACAGAGGCCTTGAACCAGATCAATGACTCATTGCAATGAACATTCTGTGGGTGGTACTGATTGAACAAAAGGATATACTGCTTGATACACTGCAGCTCCTGAAGCCACTAGGATGAAAGAAGAGGTGTTGGAGATGGAGAAATGCAGTGGGTTTTTTGTTTGTTTGTTTTGTTTTGTTTTTAATTAATTTGGGGGGCATGCTGCAGGGGAGGGGCAGATATGCAGGGACTAGGAAGTGAGAGGGATTGGAGTNCATAATGTGAAATTTCTAAAGAATCAAAGAATTATGTTAAAAATAAAATAAAAGATATAATAAAACAAACAAACAAACAAATAAACAAAACTAACAAATGGAGAGGTTCCAAGGAAGATACCTGATATCTATGTCTGGCTGCCAAATGCCCTCCACCTAGGATACAAACACACATACATAAAAAAAAAAATCAATTTCCCAGGAATGAAATTTATGGGCTACACTGTGTCCTAATTTTCATTCTGTTCTTGTGATAAAACCATGACTCAAAGCAACTTAGGGAAGGAAAAAGTTTATTTCAGCTTATACTTCCAGGTCACAATCCATCATTGAGGGAAGTCAGAACAGGAGCTAAGGCAAACGTTTGAAGCAGAAATAACAGAGGAACACCACTTACTGGCTCACTCATGGGCTCATGCTCAGCCTGCTTTCTTATTCAACCTGGGGCTACCTGCTCAGTGATGGCATAGCCCACAGTGTGCTCCCCACAATCAACCAACAGTCAAGACAATTCCTCATTGGCCATAGGCCAATCTGATCTGTGCAACTCTTCAACTAAGGTTACTAAGGTTTCTTCTTCTAAGGTGACTGTTGTGTCAAGCTGACAATGAAAACTAATCACCACACACTGCAAGCATGTTCTTAGTTCTGTACAAATCAGTTTCACGGCATCTTTGCCAGAATTTTATTTTTCCCATTTTCTTAGGTCAACCATCTTAGCTGTGATGATGTGGTACTATATCATTCTAGCTGTAATTTACACTTTAAAAAATGGCTGATAGTGAATATCTCTACATTCATAAGCCATGGTGTCATGGTCAGAGGACAACTTGTGGGAGTCTGTTTTCCTCTTTTACCATGTGGATCCTGGGTATCAAATTCAGGTCTCCAGGCTTGGTGGCAAGCATCTTTACCTGCTGAACCATCTCTCTAGCCCCTAACTCATTTTAAAATGAATTTTATTACTTCTTCATTTTTAAAGCTTAAAAGTGCTTTATATTCTAAGTAAAGCATTTTTTAGGTATACTATTTTCAAGTATTTTCTCTGAGTCTACACCTGTCTTTTTATCTGCTTTAAGTAAGGTTTCTTAAGAGCAAAATCAAAGAAAAATTTTTTGAAATAAGTCTTAGTATGTAACTCTGGGTGGCTTAGAACTCACTGGCCTCAAACTTTCAGCAATCCTCCTGCTTTTACTCAGATCACAGGCATGTACAATCATACCAGAAAGTTTTAAAATTGTGTGTTTTTGTGTATGTGCAGGCACACAGGTGCCATGGTGAGTGTTTGGAGGTTAGAGGACTCTCCAGAGTCAGTTCTGCCCCCACGAAGAATCTGGGGATAAAACTCAGGTGGTCAGGCCTATGCCCAAATATTTCACTATCCACTGAGCAATTCTGTTGATCCATGGATAGGATTTATGTTTGTCAGTTTTATGCCTACAACTTTGCTGAAGTCATGTATTAGTTCTAAACATATATATATATATATGTTAAATTTATGAGCATAAATTTGATCATAGAATTGTCTTTCTATCGTTGATATACCTTGTTTTATTCTTGACTATCTTAGTTACTTTCCTTGTTGCTGTGATAAAATATCTTAATAAAAGCAACTTAAGGGGGGAAGGGTTTGTTTTGGTTCACAGTTCCAGGACCCAGTTCATGATGATATGGAAGTCAAGGAAGTAGGAACAGAGAACAGTGAATGTCTGCTCGGTTCCTTTTCTCCTTTTTACACAGATCAGAATCCCAGCCCAGGAAATAGTTCCACACACAGTGAGCAAGTCTTTCAGACTTAGTTAACCCAATCAAGAGACATGAGCCTCCCATGTATGTCCCAAAGCCCTTCTCTCAAGTGATTGTATATCTCAAGTTCACAATTGAAGTTAACCATCACACTGAAGTTGATAATTTTAGTTTCCTCTTCCTCTTCCTTTTTCTCCTCCTTTCTTTTCTACCTTCTTTTCCTCTATTTCTCTATCCCTTCCCTTCTCTCTTTTCACTCTCAGTAGTCTAGAGGTTTATTATTTTTATTAATTTTTTTTTAAAATCAGCTTTTTGATTTCCTGTATCCATTTTGTTTTCAGTTGATTGTGGGTTCTTTTTTCTTTTTCTCATCGTTGTTCACCAGAACTTTATTGTAAGACCCTATTGCTGAAGATACCACACACATTGGTCACAGGAATGGAGAAATTAACTGGTACTGATCAGGAAGCTTCCCCCCTGCAGGGTAGCTTTCATACTCCTGGAAGATACCATACATGCTACTGAGTGGGAAAAAAAGCCAGCAACAGTCTTACCCACCTGTGAACTTTGTGAAATGCAATAATGACCAGCATGGCAATATATGCCCATTGGTCCAAAAATGGCATAAATATTATGGGAATAACTTGATTGGATTTAAGAGCTGCTCCAAAGAAGGAACACAGAAGTATGGCCCAAATGTCAAGGTTGGAGAGTCTACAGGTCCCATAGGTGAGCCAATTACTATTTATTATTGAACTAAAAAGACATTGTGTCAAACTGCCTTCTAAATTTGTACATCTTTATCCATAGATTAGTACATCTCTCAGACCTCATTAGAAAAATGTTTTTGTATAGAGGATAATGAAACTCACAAACGGTCAAAATTCAGGGAATAGTGTCAGTGAAGTGCTCAGCCACAAGGACACACTCCCTCCACAAGGCTCAGAAACCATCGTAGAAGGGGAGGTGGAAAGATTGTAAGAGCCAGAGTTCGGGAGGGCTGAAGCAAAACTGTATCTTCTAGACATAACAGGACCACTGCATTCATGGACTCATATCNGCTATGGTTACTTACACATAACCTGAACAAGATCAAGACAGTCAGCATTATATCATAGAGTGAGAAGGAGTTCATGAGTCTTCACCCCTGACTGAACATCAATGGACAATTGATAGCTTTTGTGGGGTGGGATAGTCAGTTTTCTTTAACAGTGTGGCTTTTGGTAGGCTGACCATGCTCCAGTGTTTGGCCGTATACCCTGTAGTACATGTGCAGCACAAATCAGAGTCAATGCATAATTTTAAAAAAATAAAATTGCTTTTATTTTCCTTTTTTTTTTACTCTTTCTGCTGACTTTGGGTTGATTTTGCTTGATTTTCTAATCTTTTAACTAAGCTGCTCTTTTTCAAAATAAGCATTTAATACTTCAGCACATTTCCCTCTGTTTTAGCTAACATATCTTGAAAACAATGTTAATTTTATCTTAATTGAGTTCTATGTATTTAAAATCATTTTATTTTATGTATATGAATGTTTTGTCTGCATGTGACTGTGCACCAGGTGCATGCATGTCTTGTGCTTGTGGAGGCCAGAAGAGAGTGTCAGATCCCTTGGAACTGAAGTTACAGGCATCTGTGAGTTGCCTCTATGTGGGTGCTGGGAATTGAAGCCAGGTCCTGTGGAAGAGCAGTGAGTGCTTTTAACCACCGAGCCATCTCTCCAGCCCCATAGTTCTATGTATTTTTTTTGAGGTTTTCCTTTTTTGTTTTTGGGTTTAATTTTGTTTTGTTTTTGAGACAGGGTTTCTCTGTGTAGCCCTGGCTGTTTTAGAACTCACTCTGTAGACTAGGCTGTCCTTGAACTCAGAGATCCACTTGCCTCTGACTCTTGAATGCTGGGACTAAAGGCATGCACCAGGATTTCCTTTTGNCCCATAGACTGCTTAGAAAAATGTTTTTGAAGTTTCCAGAAAATTTTTCNAGTTTTCTTTTATTGAAAATAGATTTTTTTCATGCAATATATTCTGATGTGGTTTCTCTTCCACCAACTCCTCTGAGCTCCTCCCCTCCTATCCAAATTCACTCCCTTTCTGTCTTTAGTTAGAAACAAAGAGGCATCTAAAAATAATAATAAAATAAGATAAAACAGAAACAAATTGGAATAGGACAAAGCAAACAAACAGAAGAAAAAGAACAAAAAAAAGCACAACACACACATATAGATGCAGAGACACACTGACTCACAGAACATTTATTATCTTTCTGTTATTAAATTTTACTTGACTCCATTTGTCTTGAGAATACACTCTGTATGATTTAATTTTAACTTGGGTATGAT
Source organism: Neotoma lepida (assembly GCA_001675575.1). NCBI lineage: Eukaryota > Metazoa > Chordata > Mammalia > Rodentia > Cricetidae > Neotoma > Neotoma lepida. The sequence continues at coordinate 26,156 of LZPO01056203.1, forward strand.
TTATTTTGGTGAATAGCAAGGGTATTAAAAAAAACTTACTGACAGCGAAGTAATATATGACTTGAATTATATATGGAGACCCTTTCTTGCTTAACATATCCAGAGAAGAACTTTCATGACTAAGCTCTGAACAATAGGGAAGTGACATGCACCAAACTTCCTGAAAATCTCTTTCCCCACCTATCATTTGTATCATTGATGGCCAAATGTCTTCTTACTTGCTGCCCAGTTTCTGAGTCTCTTTCTTTTAATAGTCTCCCAGGTTTTCAAGTGTCACTGTAATCAGTCTTGTCTTTTTCCTCAGGCCTTACATCACCTTCATACCCTAATCCCACCTCTATTCCTTTTCTTCCATATAGATTTCTGATTTTAAAATTTGCATTTTCATCTACCATTTAAAAAAGATTTTATTTGTGACACATGAACACCCTACCCCTTTTATCTGTGGTACAGATGTCTGCTTGGCCATCTGTTCTGAGGACTAAGTCATGGCAAGTATTTTCTCTAGTCTCTCTAGAGTCCTTAATATTCTGGTCACCTCTGAAACCTGTTTTTGACATTTCGTATCTCTCAAAGAGTGGGGAANTACTGCAATTGATTTGTNTTGCTTGATGTTATCATTACAAAACAAGGAATGAGTGAAGACCAAGGCATAAATCTATTCTTGCCCAGATGAAAGCTGTTTATACATGGCAGGTCATAGCCATATGATTCCACACTGCTTCAATCCTCATCTGTAAGTAGGAAAGCCATAGAGTTTGAAGCATAGTGATTGATATTGTGTGATAAAAAAAAATGGCACGTAAGAGTTCAACAGACAGTAGTTCTTCTTTTGTGTTTGTTTTATTATTGCTGTTTTATGGCAGGGTTTGGCTATGTAGTTCAAGCTGGAATCTAACCCACAATCCTGTCTTTGCCTGCTGGGTGCTAGGATTANAGGTATGTGCCACCACACCTGCACTGAGGATAGTTGTTCTTATCTATGCTTGATTGTTTTATGGTTGTGATGCTGCATTACCAATGATGGTGATAATAGAATCTTTCTTCTTTCTCTTTCTAGCTTTTCATCTGCTGGTCATATAGCTATATGCCAATGAGAGCATGTACACATGGTGCCAAGGCATGTAGGTGGCTACATTTCTAGCTTGTCTAACCTTGATATGTGGCTGTTTCACTGAATGGGCCAATGAAACAGACAAAAATGAACAAGCAATCTCTAAAGTTGTAGGAGGAGTTTCCCTGTGTCCCAGCAGTTGCCCCCAAATAACCACACACAGAGGCTTATTATTAATTATAAATGCTCAGTTGCTAACTTAGGCTTGTTATTATAGCTCTTATAACTTAAATTAACCCATGTTTTTTTATCTACACTCTACCACGTGGTGGTACCTCTTTTCAGCACAGCATGTTCATCTTGCTTCTCTCTGTGTCTACTCACAACTCCAGAGACTCCACTCTTCCTCTTCCCAGTACTCTTTCTGGCCCCAAAATCCTGCCTAGCTATCGGCCAATCAGCTTTTTATTAACAATGAGAACAATACATTTTCACAGTGTACAGAAGGATTATTCTACAGCATAAAGTGACCTGTAAAACCCTTCCATGAACATTTTAAAGTATATATTTTATTAGTTTTTTGAGATTTTTACATGTCATTAACATCCTTTTATACTTTCCTTTTCTCTTAGGGTAGCTATATAAAATGTGGTCTTGCAAAACATGACTAGAAGATGAAAAATGGAAAGGTGACTTTACCTCTGTTAGATAAAAAGGACTTTGGAGTTACTCCAAAGGCACTGAGCCCCTTGAACAAGACAATATGGATGTTTTAGTCAAGAAGCATACATGTTTTTATATATGCTGTGGGATGTCTTTCTGTATGCTGTGAATATGTGTTGCTATGATTGGTTAATAAAGAAGCTGCTCTGGCCTATGGCGAGTCAGGTTATNTCTAGGCAGGAAATCCAAGAGAGAGACAGGAAGAGAAAAGTGGAGGCAGAGGAGACTCCAGCCTGCCGCCCAAGGAGCAACATGCCAGCAAACCAGTAACACCATGGCCACGTAGCAATACATAAATTAATAGAAATGGGTTAATTTAAGATGAAAGAGCTAGCTAGCAAGAATTCTTAGCCAATAAGCCATACAGTTTGTAAGTAATATTAAGACTCTGAGTGATTATTTTATAAGCAGCTGCAGGACTGCGGGTGAGAGAGATTTGTCCCAACTACAGGCTGGGTGGGACACAGGAGATCTTACGGCTACACATCTAAGAAAGTATTTGGGTGACAGGCACATGCTCAATTTAAGTCCATACTTCAAGAAGGAAACACATTTCTGGCTATGCTTAGCTTGAAGTCATGAAGTAACATGAAGCAAGTGTCTAAAGTTAAAATGGCACATGGGAACATTCAGATTGTATCATAAAGATGGTGAGCAGTGATACTTCTGGGCATCCTCAGTTTCTTTTGTGCTAAAAAGTTTTAGTTGAAACAAAAGTAAAAGGCATTTGGTTGTACTGTTTGGGGAGTTTATGGAACCCTTAAAACCCTTTCAGTCCCTGGGGGAAGGCTTAGAGGGTTTATAACNTCATTTTGCATGCAGTTAACTCTCTCTGCCTTGTGTTTGGTGTTCAAGATGTGTTCTCTCAGCTTCCTGCTCTGGTCACCTTCTGCATGCTTCCCTTGCCATTACGGATTCTCTCTCTGGAATCACAGTCAAAATAAAGTTTTTCTTCTTTAAAAAAAATAAAAGAAAAATGTGATCTTGCATGCTGACATTTGTGATACCAGAATTGCATCATGAAAGGTGCTTTGATCTCTGAAATAATGCTCAGAGAAGACTGTTGACCAATTAGAAACTCTCATTAGTGCTACATGAGCAATAAATACATTCTTATGCATTTAAGCCATTTTACATTTTGGAATTTATTTGCTATACTACCTAGAATTTTCATAACTAATATAGAAATTAGAACCTTGGAGAGGGAGGCTGCCATGTAAAACTGAAACAAGCAACATTCACTAAATGTTGAGGAATCCTATCTTCAGGACTGAAAGTGGTGGTTATCTCGAGTTTGAGGTGGAAAAGAGGATAGTCTATGAAGAAACACAAGGAATGTCCTAGTGTGATGGACAGATTCTTTGTTTATAGTAAGAATCATTACAGTTGTAAACAATTGTGTGCTGGCTAGTTTTTATGTCAACTTGATATAATCCAGAGTCATTCGGGGAAAGGGAGCCTCAATTGAGGAAATGCCCCCATCAGATTGGCCCACGGGCAAGACTGTGAAGTATTTTCTAGATTGATAATTAATATGAGTGGGCCCTATCCCAGAGGGGGCAGTGCTGCCACTAGGTGGGCTGCCAGGGCTGTGCCAGAGGAGCATCAAGGTGGCAACTGAAGTTCAGGAGGTTGGCCCACTAGAAAGCAAAGCTCTGATGGGTGAATCTTAGATAGGCAAGGCCCCTCTGAGGGCTTTTGCTCCAGAATGCCTCTTGCTACTGCTGTGCCTTTACATGTCTGCTACTGCCATTTTTCTCTAATATTTGGCATGGTGTGAATGGATGTGGGGGGAATCCCCACTGCCCTTAATGGGGTGTGATTATCTCATGGAAATATCCCATTCTATTGAGCATTTTCACCTGTGGATTACTATGAAAATGATTTCCTCTTAAGCTGTACTGTTTAATTGAAGCAATAATTTTTATACAATAATAGTGTCAGTTTAAATAGAATTTTGATGATTAAGGGTTTCTAACAAACATAGTAAGAGATTATTGATAGAAGTTAATTTAGTGGAAAAATTAAAACAGGGAAAGGTAGGCTATAGTGTTGCCCCCACCTCAGGTAAAGCAGGGGCTGCAGAGGATAGAAAATAAGAACAAGGAAGTATCACACAGCTAGTTCCTCTTGAGGAGCCCTGTAGACTATGGCTTAGGTTAATGATTAAGAAAAACAATTGAGTCCCAGAAGCCTAGCTAGCTCAAGTTCTTTTAATCTTAATGTTGAGAGGTATGCTCACAGGTTTCGGTGTGCATCATAGCTAAANCAAAGCTTTAAACAATGACTTAAAGTTAGGTTAAGATGTTTTTGTTAATGGCTTTGAGGTAGAAAATTTTGGAAAACAATTTAAAGTTTAGAAGGACACAATTTAAATAGCTGAATGAGGGACTCTTTAAAGTCAGGGAGCCTGGTTATTGCTGACTGACAT
>LZPO01056204.1:19419-30331 GCA_001675575.1 Neotoma lepida
AAATAGTGATGGGGATGTTACCTAAGCTCTGAGTCTCTGGCTGACCCCAAATCTGTCATACGTTAGCAGACTCCAGCTAAGGTAAAATGACCCCAGCAGAACAGAACTAAGATTGTGGTATTGCACACAATGTGCTCAAGCTGCTGAAAACAAAAGCAAAGAACAAAAAAGTAATGAGAAGTTGACATTTCACACAGGTGAACAAATTCTGAATAAATGTCAACTTCAACAGAAACAGCAAGTTTCAGAAGACACTTGAAAACACCCAGATAATAAGACCAGTGTTAACTCTGAGACCAGGATTTCACACTGAGAAATATGGCCAATGAAGCTGAAGGTGAAATGGATTAATTTGTAAGAGGAAGGTACCATGAGAGATCATGTCCATTGACCCAGAAGACAAGGGGATTCTTAAGGAAAAATCTTTAGTCTGGAAGTGAGAAGAGTGAAAACTAGCAAACACTTTTGTAAATGTAAAATAAATTTCTTAAAGGCATAAATAGTGGGCCGGGCGGTGGTGGTTGCACGCCTTTAATCCCAGCACTCGGGAGGCCGAGGCAGGCGGATCTCTGTGAGTTCGAGGCCAGCCTGGGCTACCAAGTGAGTTCCAGGAAAGGAGCAAAGCTACACAGAGAAACCCTGTCTTGAAAAAATAAATAAATAAAAAATAAAAAATTGTTTAAAGTTAGAGAATAAATATTCTTGCTTTTTCTCACTTTGATGGCCGAGGAGAATGTGAGAGCTACAGCATGAAGAACAGCACAGTGGAGGTCACAGTTACAAGGTAAACACAGATAAGGTGAGGCAATACACAGACCAACTCCAAGGAGATGACAGAAAACTTTGACCTTGTATCTGGAAAAAATTGTTTGATAGAAAACAATACTGTGGACAAGTTTGTGATAATAAATTGAACAAGACCAATATAGATGCACAAGTACACACATATCTGTGTGTACACTTACTAAACTGACAGAAGTAAGAAAAGAAACTTAACGGTCCTTTATTTGTTAATGAGATTGAATTTTTACATATAAAAATCAACCTTCAAACAGAAACTATTCAAGAGTAGGTTTCTACGTTAAACCACAGCAAACATTTGAGAAATAACACCAATATTAAACTATTGCAGGAAGTCTATGGCTCTTTTCTTAACTCTCTAGCCCCACACAATCAGATGGTAAAGTATATTTTAGGAGCAAAGATAAAAATAGTTTATTAGCAAATATTTTGGAGCCCAGTGCCTATGGTGGGACACCTTACACAGTCTTGATATAGGGGGAAGGGCTTGGACCTGCCTCAACTGAATGTACCAAGCTCTGCTGACTTCCTATGGGAGGCCTTGCCTTGGAGGAGGTGGGAATGGGAGATAGGTTGAGGGGGAAATCTGGGGGGTGAGAGGAGGGAGGAGAGAGGGATCTGTAGTTGGTATGTAAAATTAATAGAAAATTTCTTAGTAACAAAAAANGAAAAAAGAAAAAAGAAAATATCATTTAGCAATGTAGTAGAAGAAATATATACAGAATCAGACTGATTTTATTTAGGGTATGTAAGTTTCATTCAACATTCAAATAATGCAATGCTTCACCTTTTAAAATGCAAACTGTGATCACATCAATACTTGCAAAAATAATATGAAAAATCCAACATATTCACCATTATATCTCTTAACAAACAGGTTCAGAAGGAATGTTTTCAATATGTGAAGTGTGTGCTAAGACCACAGGAAAACATCATCTTTAAGGATTAAGTGGTGACTCTTCCTCCTAAGACTGATAGAGCAAGGCTACCCAGTTGAATGTCTTATGCCAACTGTTGCAATAGAGACTGTGCCAGGACAAGATGCTCATAAAAGAAAATTAAAGTGGACATCTGCAATTCAGCAATAACAACATGGATAATCTAATNAAAAATAAAAAATGAGTCAAGCTAAAACTCTGCAAAATAAAACACACCAGTAGTCATTAAACAAGTGAAAATCTATTTGATAGCATAAGGGAAATGAAAATTAACAGAAAATAGTAACACCGTGTGCATATCAAAATAAATAATGGTGGGAAATGGTGTGGAGTAGCTGAAAAGAGCATGGATTGTTAGTAGGATTTTAACATGAAGTACATTTTGGCAAAATGTAGACTTTTCTTAAAAAATTAAGTGTATTCTTATAAAACAATCCAGTCACATAAGATATTTATTCAAGAGTATTGACAAACATGTTTATGAAGCTGTATGCAGAAGCTTCATTTATAATAGTTAAAAATTAGAAACAGGACAACTGGCATCCACATAACAATTTTCCTAACATCTAAATTCCTATGTTATGGACCCAATAAACAAGAGAGAAACTATTTCCTGATGTGTTTAGTAGCAAGAAAGATTACTTAAAGTTCCTTTTCATATTACTTGATTCCATTTTTATGAAATTCTAGCTCAATAGATGGTAATTTCATGGAAAAATCAGAAAAAAAATTAACCCCATTACTCAGGNGGGAGAGACAGAATCTGAATTTGAAGTATTGCTTGCTTCCTTCAGTGTGATTATTCCCTCCACCAGCCACAGTGGTGGGTTCCAAGTTTTCCATTTGATATCATCAAATACAAATGGGTGAGAGCTGAATTCAATTAACTATCCAATAACCTAGCTTCAACTGATTCCAGCTCACGGTGTGAAGGAAAGGAAGTTAAGGAGCTGGTGACATGTTGACTAGTAGAATATATGGGTATTTGAAAAAATCAGAAAATAGGTAGATGCAATTTGTACATTTCACTTTATGTAAAATCAAAAGGACATCTATAAATTAACAGTAACATCGATAGGAAAGCTAAAATATTTAGGAACTAGTATAATGTTGAGTAAAACTTTCAATGTGATACATCAATTACANTAAGTTAACTCANTAACAGAATAGAAAGGTTAGAAATTTAGGTAACATGACATGAAGAATTGTCATTCACTTCCTTAAGTCTGAAATACGTGTACAAACAACAAAATGAAATATTGGAAAAATATATTCTCTATCTAAAATCTTATTTTTAGTTTCATTTTGTTTTTTGAAACAGGGTTTCTCTGTGTAATCGTGGCTATCCTAGAGCTCACTCTGTAGACCAGGCTGGCCTCAAACTCACAAGGATCCACCTGCCTTTNCCTTTCAAGTGCTGGGATTAAAGGTCTGTGCCACCACTACCTCACCTAAAATCTTATTTTAACTAGCTATAAATTAACTATTAATATACCATCTTACCATAAACAGATTATTGACACTTTTAATTTATTTCTAAAGGCAGAAAATTATTTCATATATAATATTATTTTCTATTTTACCTAGATTTTTCTACACCTAATTTTCTTTGTACATTTTAAAAACAGAATTAATTTCACTTTCTTAATATATGCACAAAATTAATAAAAATCACTGCCATAATCAAAGAAACTTGTCAGTTCTCAGTAATTTAATGTCAATTTTAACAGCATAAAAGGTGTTCATGATTGTATTAGTGTTGTTGTAGCTGTAACAAATAATCATAGGTTTAGTATTTATAAAATAGTATAATTTTATTTTTTCANTTTTGTCAGTAAGAAATCTAATATTGAGCTAAATAAGTTGTCAATGGGCTATGTTCCTTTNATAGTTCACACACAGACTGAGGAAATCATCTATAAAATCCATGCTAAAATTCCCATTTCAAGGTTCATACAATCATCCCTACAAAGCCCCTTGTTCCCATATTCACAGTCCAAGCTTAAGTTGAGGCAAAGCTAGATGCCACTTTGCTGCCCACCCCAAAGTCTTCCATCACATAGCTGAGTTCAGCATTTTCTAACTGAATCAATTTTTCTAAGGTTTCTCCTCATCTCAGTTATAATGCTTCACTTTGATGACATGTTCACAAATACTGGACCACCAACTAGACACTACCTCAGTGTCCATCTGCTAAAATGTCTTCTGAGTAAAGTCTCAAGTGGCAGAAGTTTACGGTTGTTACCAGTCCAGATAAAGTAAATCTTGTCCCAGGAAACTGCATCATAATTATAAAACAAAATTTTCCTTCCAGATCATCTAGAACCTTTTAGAATATTGCTTCTATGATTCTGTTATTTGCACCATCCATAGTATCTGTTGTTCTGAGTTCTGACAGGCCAACAAAAATGCAAGGACCTATGTTGTATGCATGGCTATGTATAAGATTTTCAGGAAGTTTGAGTTATTTTGGCATGAAAGTTTATAATAAANTATAAAAAAGATNTATAAAACTNTTTCAAATATACAGTAGCAGATGTTTGTTGTATATGTGTGGTATAAACAAAGAGTGCTAAGGGGTTATGATGGCCAGGCTTTGAAACATCTATGATTCATTTTAATAGCCCTGACCCAACTCAAGTGGACTGAAAAGAAATCTTGTAGTTTCTAATTCAGAACAGCTGTCTGTCTGTGGATTAGTTACATGGTAATGGTGTCCTGGGTTCAGTTATAAAGCCACATTAAAATAACGGCTGCAAATGTTGTCATTTTCACGATAAGGAACAGCTTATGGGGAAATATGAGGAAGAACAAAGAGATACAAGGCCAGAAACAGGGCAAGCAGGAAAGCTGTAAGAAGTAGAGTGCTGTGGCTGGACATGGAGTTGAAGACCTATCAGAAGCTGAGGTATGGATGATTCTGTGACCCAATCACGATCAGAGCTGGGCTANTCTGTTTCATTTCAAAACAATCATAAAACAACAGCAGCAACAACAATAACANCACCAAAAGTTCTTTCCACAGCATTCAGTAAATGGCCATAATAACACCATACATGTGTGGATATATATATTATGTATGTGTGTATATGAATGAATATGTAGAATTTCTTCATTGGAAAAGAGCTTCAAACCAGATTTTTATTATTTTCTGAAATTAATATGAGGGGCNGTCATAATTTTTATGAGCACTATTTTTTTGTAAAGCAATAAAATCAAAGCATTAAAGTCAAAAGGTCAAAACTTNATCTTATTCTAAGAATCATACATTTGAATATTTGTCATTTTCTGAATTACATTGAAAGAACCAGAGCATTTTACCATTAATTTTTATTAATATGAATGCCCAAGGAATAGATACATGTTAGATGATGAAAAGACTGCCTTACCTCTGTAGCAATAACAAACACTCTAAATAAAACTTTGTCTATGAAACAATGGCATATTCTGCTATCAAACAAGTTCATGAAACACTGAGATACCAGGAGCCTGTTCTCCATGCTTTTAATCTTCACCAAGTTCCTCAAAATGAATATTTTGCTATTTAATAAAAAATAGAACACACATACATACACACACACACACACACACACACACATATGAGGAGAGGGTATGAACAAAACACGAACATGGAGCCAGTGAAATGGCTCGGTGGCATCCAGCCTGATAACTTCCCTGAGTTCAATTCCAGGGTCTCAAATGGCAGGAGAGANCTGACTCCTTCGACCTCTACGTGTGTACCACACCATGTTCAAACACACCTACCCACACACATGCAAAATTAATAAATAAATGCAATAAAAGTTACTAAAATTGGCTAATAATATCTTAATAACATGGAGGCAAAGCCTATAGATAAATACATAATGAAACAAAAATATTAGTAGTGCTTCTTAAGGCTCACAGTGTGTGTCAGTACTGAAAATATATTTACTTACTATATGTTTTATTAATTTTGTATATTTATTATAAGCACTTTTATTTATTATTCTTATATTATATATTTTATTATATTATTAATATTTATTTATTATGCATACTTATTATAAGTATGTTTTTCCAAAATTAATCTTAGGAAATCCATTTATCTAAGGCAGAAAGGGTGAAATGACGATTTGGAAATCAGAGTTTGTTTTCTTTCTTTTGCATTCATTTCCTTCTTTTGNTTTTAGTACTGGGGAGGTACAGCATTAGTGTATTTCTACCCAACATCTATTTGTAGTCTAAAGGATGTCATCAAGACTGNAAAGTCTTTTTAACTTCACCGTCAGCTTGGCTGATTCTCACATAAAGCCAGAAATCCCAGGAGAGAGAAGTCATGCAGGGTCCTGACTTCTCAAGTAAATCACCCAACTTGACAATGCTTGACTGTATAAAATATGCTAGGAAAGGCTGAATGCTCTCAANGGGAAGATTGCTAATTAAGTTCTCTGTTTGAGATAAGAGGAGTCTGCTTCCTATGGGGATGATAAGGTCATTCCCCACTGAGTGAAATCTCCCATGCTGATGCAACTGATTCTCAAGAATTTCAGCAATAAGAAATGTCTATAGAAACTATTTTAATAAGCCCTATTTAATTACTATTCAATTGTTTTCATTTATCTTTGTCCAAAATTTTTAGAAAACATCCACTATCTACAGAAAAAATGCAAATTGAAATAGCATCTCCTCATGATATTAGACTTGTAATGAGACACAAGTGTTTTGAATTACAGCTTTGACTCTAAATGTGTCACATCTGGGACTAATTGTGTGCAGAAATGGTTAAAGCTTATCGGTTCACCTTATGCTGTGTTAAATTTCCGCTCCCTTTTTGAAAAGGTATCTTTTCCAAGATAGGATTNAGGGGTATGAGTGTAGTCTCAAGACTATGAGATCAGGATCAGCAACTAACACAAGAAAAAATATGAAGTGTAAAGCCATCTGTCTCNAGGACGTGTGTCACCATGCTAGACTTCTGGAGCTCACTATACNTGTGGAAATTCACACACATGTTTAGTGTGGACTTGTTGAAAGCAGAAATTATGGCTTTAGCACAAGATTGCCTATGAATTTCACTGAAAGAAATAAAAGTATGGAGGTAGGAAACACTCTATGCTATTGGGTTATAGAATTCACAGTGTCTGCAATATGCTAGAGACAATCCCAGATAGGAAAGAAGAAAGAAAGGGACAACATATCTTTGCTTCTGTCACTTCCTCAGTGGTTAGGTGTATGACAGCTGCTTGATATGAATGCAGCAAAATATAATCTGGTCATATTCTAACAGGGCCTGGGGTAGAAAAACTGTGTATAATTGTTAACTCTGAACCAGTTTATGCTGTGGATGTCAACACAGAGTTCTCATGGTGAAGGAATATTTTACATATTTAGTGTCCTTGTCAGCATCCTGGTTGTAACACTATTTGAAGGTGTTTCATTTGGAGAAATTGGGCAAAAGGCATGTTGACACTGTCTGTATCATTTCTCACAAGTGCTTCTCAATCTCCTNAAACGTTATTACAATCTACAATAATTTTGCCCTAAAATATTCAACTTGCAAAAAACGGAGACACAACTAACAAAAGTTTAGAATTATAGGACATATACTACAAAGGGTTTTTCTCTCAATAAATTTATTTCAGGAATACTGGATATTGGGAAGAAATAGAAATATTAAAAAAGGAAGGGTCAAGCCGGGNGGTGGTAGCGCACGCCTTTAATCCCAGCACTCAGGAGGCAGAGGCAGGCGGATCTCCATGAGTTCGAGGCCAGCCTGGGCTACCAAGTGAGTTCCAGGAAAGGCGCAAAGCTACACAGCGAAACCCTGTCTCGGAAAACCAAAAAAAATAGGAAGGGTCAGCCAGATGGCTCAGGAAGTAAAGGCACCCCTTTACTAATTAAGTTGGATCCCCAAGACATGGTTGAGAGGAAAGCCAATTGACCACAGAAAGCTGTCCTGACCTCCACACACGTGGTACACATGTGTGGCACTCATTTACACACACAGTTAAATAAATAGGTAAATATAGTAAAAATATTAACAAAACAAGTTTTACAAGTATAGAAATAAGATGAAAACAGGACATTCATATCCAGATCTGCTCTCTGAATAGCTACAGTGAAAGTTGGAATCTCACACACTCTTATTCTCATAAAATCCATTTCCAAAGATGTCTTCACAGTGGNAAAATTATAAGAATTAAAGGAATGCTAAAGAATATCTAATGATATTGAATGATAAGTGCAAATNATATGTAAGAACATAATCCATTAGTAACTTGAAAGGACTGGTTTGTGATTAAAAAGAGAGAGCTACATCTGTGCAGTAGAGGCCAAAACAAAAAAGAGAAGAGAAATTGGATGCTGCCTCAAAGAAAATTAATGTTCAGCTTTCCCAAAGGACTGTGTTTATGTATAACCTGGAAGTAAATATCACAGAAATTTAAAAATCCAATATAGATGACAAATGATTTGTAAAAGTAATCAACTGTAGGAACAGTTAAGATNCGAGGCACAAAATATTGGTTATGTGGTATTACAAGGAAGAGACAAAGGGCAGCATGGAGAAAAGAGTGAAAAATGGATGAAAAATATGACAGGGGGTCAAAATACTACACAGAATGTGTTTCAGATAGAGAAACAACCAGAGGTCACCCTGCAGGAGACAGCAGAGTAAAAATTGCAAGAATAAATTATTGACCAATGAAATAGATTTCGCCAAAATATTAAATTAATTCCTCTCCTCCTTGTCTCAGNTTTCACAATAAATAAATAAATAAATAATAAGAGATAAATGCTATGAGCAGACACTAATTTCCCCTGGGAGTGAAAGAAATATTGCAGGAAACTGTGAACATGCCAGAAGAGGTAATCAAAAATAAAAGTAAAAACCACACTGAAAAAGAACACTGAAAGGAAAAAAATGTTCAATATTCAGAGCAGGTATGAATCACAAGCCTTATTGGAGAAATATTAGAACAATAAAGTAAGAAATCAAGAAACAAGTGAAAAGTGGAAAAGGTGGTAATCTCTCATAATCAGCTACAAGTAAAAAAAACCCAAACAAACAAAAACAAATGAAAGGTGGTAAAGGTGGTAATCTCTCATAATCAGCTAAACAAGCAAAAAAACCCAACCAAACAAAAAAAACCAACCAAACAAAAACAAACAAACCCGAAAACAAAACCAATTAACTTTGAAAGCAGGCATCTAAAGGGCTCCTTTCTATTCAGTGGTAGTTGGAGCAATAGACATGAGTAAATACTGTTTTTTATTTCTAAAGAAGAAAAGATATTTTTGTCAGTAAAAGATAGGTGAAATATCAGGACACTCAAAATTATAAAATATNGAATTGAGAAAAGTTCAATGTACTTTATTTACTATCTTAAAATATAATTGTATATAATGAAGACATACTCATGGTTTCATTTAAGACAAATGTCTGAAATCTAATAGCAATTTTAAGAAAGAAGAAATCGATTATAGATGCAAAAGNAACTATGAAAAAGGAATAAAATCTTAATGCAGAATCTGAATCAAAACAAAAAGCACTTTTACCCATCAGAGCCCTGAAATGAGTGTTTGTGATCAATTATGCAAGAGAGTTACTAACATACTACATTGATACCTGGGTTCAGGTGGAGTTCAAATAATTTAATGTATTCAACATTTTAATTCATTCTTTNNCTAAGTGAATAGATATATTGACTGCTGTCAAAAATTTATTTTTTAGTCTAGCAGACACAAGAATGAATAAGGCTATTAGCTCTAAGAACATTTTGTTGATGCAGATTTATTTGAAATTATGAAGACAAATGGAGAAGTTTGTTACAGGTGAGTTGATAGAATCATTTATGGAATATGTGAGATGTGGGAGGGGGAGGTTACTAATTGTGTTTAGAATAAAAGCAGCTTCAGAAAAGTTGTCTTAGGGAGACAGAAACTGTCAAGAAGAAGACAAACTCAGGAATGGGAAGAGCCAGGAGTGGGTGAGGAAGACCCTGGCTGTCTGATAATCTGGGATGGCCTGAGTGGAGGATAGACTTAGGAGGACAGGTATAGGGGCTGAGGGAATACGTGACTGGGAAGACAGAGTGATAATCCTGGAGAAGATCTTTAATCTCACTGTATTTATTGTTTTATACTTTAATGTTCAAGGTACTGAATTACCTAGGATCATTTTTTCTTCATGAAATAATGCCATGTTGTGGTATGTAGAAGGGAAGTTCTATATGATACGACCAAGGGTTTCAGCAAATATTTTCACATTTAAAAATTAAAATATAATTACATGATGTCCTCCCTCCCTTTCCTCCCTTCAACCATTTCACATCAGTTCCACCTACTTCCTCTTAAATTCATGGTCTCTTTTTCTTTAATTGCTTCATATATACATATACATGGGGTGCTGAGTCCCTTTAGTGTCACTTGTATGCATACAATTTCAAGACTGACAATTTGGTATTGTATAACCAAATGAGAGGCTCATTCCTGGGGAAGACTCATTCTCCCACTTTCAGCAGTGCCTTTTAGTTGCCTGTAGTTCACTGTAGGCCTCGGACCTTGTGAGATTTCTCCCTTTCATATTAGCATGTCTGTTGGTGTTTTCCTTCCTGGGGTCTTGATTAGGTAGCTATATTGTTGAGGTGGTATACTTTCCCTGTCATTTTTAGAAGATACACTCTCACAAGAGATTTCCTTGTTCTTTGGCTCTTAAATTCTCTGCCCCCTCTTTTGTTATGTACAGGAATCATGTTGTAGATGTATCCAATGGGGCTGGTCACTTCATCAACTAATAATTTCTAGTCCACTGAAAGTGATCTGAGTTCAGCCAGCAACTATAGTATACTTTTCTATATAAGTGGTCATGTTAATGTAGCAATTTCACAGATCAATGGAGGGTAGATAGAGAAGTAGCCATTTTTTTGTTTCTTGAATACTCTTTTTATAGAAAAGATAGAATCATATTCTCAAGGAAAACACAAAGGAATGAGGAGATTTTCTCAGAATTCCAAGGCTATGGAGGACTCAGCAAAGTCCATTATGGTGATATTTTATCTGTCTTCCCTAATAAAATTTATCTGAGGGTCAGAGGAAAAACGGGGCTGCCAGCCACTAATAGAAAAACAATAGCCATGCAAGTTAGCACANGCCCTTAATCCATTTGGTTCTCTGTGACTCCAAGGTCACAT
>LZPO01056205.1:0-15714 GCA_001675575.1 Neotoma lepida
AAATATTTTAATCAGATAGTACTGTCATTACTAAAAATTTATGTATACTTTCTTGCTTTCATCTAAATTATGTTTAGGTACCCTACCTTTCTGATCCTGAATTTCATCCATTTTTGTTTTCTGATTTGAAGTAACAGGGAAACCATTCTCTAGTTAAATATATATGTACTAACAGATAAATACATTTCATAATAGCCAAAAGTGAAATTCTGATGGTTTTCAAAAAAATATGAATATCAAAAATTTGAGGCACTTACTCAAACTAAAAATTTTGTGGGTTTTTTAGTGTAATCTAAACTGACTTTGTTGGAGCACATGCTCACATTTACTATCTTCTGTTACTCTCACAGTTTCAAGTTAGTAGCAGATGATGGGATTTCAAAGAAANTGCTGCTAATTTGTGGATATACAGCCTCAGCAGAACCCACTTTCTTACCTACAATGATAGAAACACACAGAGATAATTTCTTAGAAATTTCACATATTCACACAGCACCTGCCACTATTCAGATATCCATTTGCTGAGCAAGGGTCTCTTAGGCATGTAGTATAAGAATCTACAATGTAGGGGTTGAAGTGTCTTAATAATCAAATGTTTATGACAGGTTCAATCTTCAGTGCTGGAGTGCAGAAGACCCACAGAATTTATAAGAAAAGGACTTAAGAAAAAATACCTGGAAACAAAACAGTGTGTAAACAAACATGATTTAAAGAAACAGAGGTGGGCTACAAAATGCATGTTCTTACTGGTATCACGGGCCTGTAATCTCAGGCAAGTGCCTCCCTTAACTATGAAATTCATTCTTCATTCCCCATCTCCAGGCTGAAGTCTCATTTCCTTGATAGTTCTTCGAAGTTTAGGTCCCCTCATCTGCTGGACTACCAACTGTAAGTCAAACACATGTCTCTTTTATGAAGAGGGTGGGACCTATATGTTATTTGGGGAGAGATTTTCTCAAGAAGACTTTTAAATTTGATCCTCACTAAAGACCAAATAGGAAAAATTGAAACATTTCCATTCAATGTGTCTAAGATTCCTCTCCTTTAGCACTGAGTCTATATTTCTTTTCATTTCTTTAAGCATTCTTTGAAGATATAATAGTGTCAGAGGTACAGAGAACACAGAATGGGCATGCAAAATACAAATATAATGTTAAGTCACTTGAAGCATTGAATTATTAGTCAGCTGAAAAGACAGCTAGATCCATGGACCAGTGCTCCTCTCAGCCTTGGTCATCCTTGTTTGCAGTGGGGGATGGTTAATGCAGAGACTCATAACTGATCAAAGTGCTGAGAGTAAGTGATTGATGAGTNCCCAGCTCTGAAACAGATTATCTGTATCACCCCCATCCCCAAGACTCAGGGAATACCGTGGAAGAGAGGGTAGAAATAATATATGGGCCAGAGGCTAGAGAGTACTGTGAAACACTGTCTTCTAGATACGACAGGGCTGTTTCACCATGAACTCACACCAGCTCTGCATAAGGCCTTCATAAGCAGGGCCCATAACCTTCTATCATGGATGAGGAGGTACTCATGAAGCCCCACCCCTAGTTGAGGTTAGTTAATAACTAGGTAGTTAATGATTGCTGGGAGAAAGTAGATCATTTTCTTCAGAGCTGTAGTCACTATTGTCCATGTCCTGGTAAATAATCCTCTACATATACTCACGTAAACAACCCTAACTAAATTTAAAAGGCCATTGTCCCAGTTTGGTTTCTGTTACTGTGATAAAAATACTTCCTAAAAACAATTCAGGGAGGAAAGGGTGTATTTTGGCTTATAGGTTGCTGTCCATCTTGGAAGAAAACAAGGCAGAAATTCAAGGCAGGAATCTAAAAGCAGGAACTGAAGCAGAGAGCATGGAGGAATTCTGCTTAAAATCTTGCTTCCCCTGGCTTTCTCAGTTTGATTTTTATATATATATAACCCTGGACCACTTTCCTAAGGGTTATCACTTCTTACAGTGAGATAGACCCTCACATGTTAATCATTAGTCAAGACAATGCCAATCTGATGGAGGCAATGTCTCAACTGAAGGTCTTTCTTGCCAAGTGACTCTAGTTTGTGTTGTTTGCAAAAACTAACCAGCACAGTCCCCAAAACAAAAGAAAAATAACAACAAAAAAAAACCATGAATGTAAGAGGGAGACCTGTTAGAAACAAGATGAGAAAAGGCCATTGGTGGCAAATATAACCAAAATATGTGTGTGTGAACCTATCAAATGTTTATAAAATACANTGACAACTAATTTTAAAATATAGCTAGAAATATACAGTAGACATAACAATGTTATAAAATGAGAAACCATATGACAGTACCAAGACTACATCTAACAATTAGAACACAAATAAAGGCAAACTTAACCCACTGCAAACAGAAGCTTCTCTGGCCAAGACTGGGAGTCATAGAGTCTATAAGCACCATGAGTCATAGAGTCTATGACTCTAGCTTACTTTTCAGCTGACTGAGAATTCAAATCTATGAATTACTTTACTTCACTTGGTCTTACTGGTCTTGCCATTTTTGGCTCAATAGATCATTGTTTACTCTTAGACAATCTACCCACACAGAGTAGAGAATGACTCATCCACTGAGTAGATAATTGAAAACATGATTTCACAATCTCCTTATCAATTTGGTTGTTAATTTAGTTCAGAGTACATTTGTCATGCAGCAGGCATCCTATTAGCTACTAGGGTCATAACCATAATCACTGTCAGAAAGATGCCACCTTCTTGTGGTAGTTTATCTACATTCTCAAATCTCAAAACCAAATCAGTCTTTGAATGTGTCACCTGCTTACGTAGTTTACAAAGACTCAGCATGATTAACATACCATGGAAGCCAGAAGAGCTCAAAAACCATTAAAAAAAAAATGATCATTCAGATAATTCAAGAAAACGTATTTCACAATTTCAATTTCAATAGTGAACTAGGACTTAAGAAACTGCATTTCAGGTATTGTTTAATTTGCAGTGTTTACTTGCATAACTTAATTATATCCCTGAAGAGTTGGCTTTCACTGGCTGTGAGGAGGACAGGGAGCACAAATGATTGATAGGCCCATTCTGATTGAACTCCTAGAAAAGGAGTCAGTACAAGTGACCAGTCAGCCAGGTCTACAGGCTGAGTGAAAGTGAGAGAGGCTCAGTTATTCAGAGACATATCCTGTGCTCTGTACCTTGCCTTACTACACAAGGAATCATGCTTCCACTCATCAGAATATATTTTGAATCAGATGTTTAATATAGTTACTATTTTGGGTAACAGAACTTGAAATAACTTCTTTAGTTGCAACCTCCTACTTTAAAATCATTTCTTGGTAGTTTGAGGGCACTCTCCTGGCTATAAAATAATATAGTCAGTGAAATTTAATCTTTCTTTGGCTATATTCATTACTAAATTTATTCACCTACATCTCTCTGATATAAAGTGGACAAGACTAACTTTTTTAAACTTAATTTTTGCAACTTTCCTGTAAACNTGAGACGTAGAAAAAACATCCACTAGTAGAAAAACAATTATTGTCAGCAATTTTTGTCATCTTGGCTACTAGGTAGCTAGCTCTGTTTCTATGTCACACAGAATTTTGCCTTCCAAACCCCAATCTTCCAGTCTCATCAAAGCCAGAGGATTTTCAATTGCAGAGCCTGTGAATCACNACCTCTAATGTGCTTATACTGCTTACTTAATTCACTGATGCAAAAACAGTATTGGATAGAATTCTATGGGACCTGAGTTAATCTATCATTCCTTATAACATGCAATCAATACATCACCTTTGCACTAATATATTTAACCTTTTACTCATAGATACACATTTTAATTTAACTTTTTCATTTGATGTTCCCATGAGATTAAAATAAATTACACTTTTTGGGGGAAATATGAAAAAATAAGATGGAGAAAATACCCTGAAATTTTATGCATGTCTGATCATTCAACACTCTCACATTCTTCCATTTCTAAATATACTTTTTTCTGATTAACTTGCTCATGTTTTAATTAAACCTTTTCACACTTGCTATCAACACTTAAATAGCCGTTTACATTGCAGACAATCTGTGTAAATGCTGTGTAATCTCGTCCAGGTAAAACTAGGTTAACTCAGCCACCATGAATATAAACAACACCTTCCCCAATTCCTCTGTGACTTCCCAAGTTAGAACCTCCTACACTACAGACACTAAAGTCTAACTCTACAGCTCCCCATCCAAATGAAATTGCCAAAAGGGGTACAGCCCAGTCTAAATAAAGTCAGGCCAACCTAATAATTGGCTTGTCTGCTCTATTCTCTTTGCTTTCAGAGATGCCCAAGAAACTATTTACCTATTTTGTTCTAAAGTCAGAAACAGTAAGTCAAAGGCTGTGAAAATAGACAAACTAACACAGAAGACCTTGTTGATATTGTACATATCATCATAATTATGAATAATTAATTAGTGATGATGTTTATATTTTGACTAGAAGAAAAGTAAAAGGGCACATGGTGTGTGCATGTGTGTGTGTGTGTGTGTGTGTATTAAGTGGTTAAGTGCATTTTCTTGAAGTAAATCTGAGCATTTAAAATATTAGCAACCACCAAGCCTTCTCCCAACAGCTCCTCCTCTGCTCATCACATATCCTGTCCCACAACTCTGACAGAACTCCTCTGCTTTACCAGAGCCCACTCCAGCACCTAGATTCCCAGGGGTCAAACTGGCTGCCAGAACCCCAGCAGAAGTATCCTGCTGGACCAGAGCACACAGCCAGTCATCAGAACTGCAGGCAACTCAGGCTAGAAGACCAAAGAGGAAACAGAAACAAAAGGAAAAAACACCCATCCAAGAAAGACAAACTCAGAAATNGGTACCTAAACCTATAATTACCCCAAACCCAGCTGCCAGTGTAAGAACACAATCAACAACAGTCAGGGCAATATGTCACCACCAGAGCCTAGCTATTGTACAACACCAAATTCTGAATATTCCAACACAGCTAAAGCACAAGAAAATGACCTTAAAACCAACTTTATGAAGATGCTAAAGGTCCTTAAAGAGGAAATGAATAAATCCCTTAAAGCCAAGAAAAAGCACACAAACAGGAGAAGGAAATGAGTAAAACTGTTCAAGACATAAAAAGTGGAAATAGAAATAATAAAGAAATAAATAATAAAATAAAAAATAATAAAGAAAAACAAACTGAAGGAATACTGGAAATGGAAAATCTAGGTAAGCAACCACAAGCTGCAGATGCAAGCATCACCAACAGATGATACAAGAGATGGAAGAGAGAATCTCAGACATAGAAAATATAATAAAAGAAATAAATACATCAGCCAAAAAAAATTAAATCTAAAAAATCCCTGACACAAACATCAAGGAAATCTGGGACACAATGAAAAAAAGCCAAACCTAATAATAACTGGAGTAAAAGAAGGAAATGAATCCCAGCTCAAAGGCCCAGAAAATATTTTTAACAAAATTACAGAAGAAAATTTTCCTAAGCTAAAGAAGGAGATTCCTATAAAGGTACAAGAAGTTTACAGAACACCAAAGAGATTGGACCAAAAAAAAATGCCCTCACCACATAATAATCAAAATACTAGACATGCAGAATGAAGAAAGACTATTAAAAAGTACAAGGGAAAAAAGCCAAGTAACAGAAAAAGGCAGACATATCAGAATTACACCCAATGTCTCAACAGAGAGTCTAAAAGCCACAAGGGCCTGGACAGATGTCTGGCAGACCCTGAGAGATCCAGGCTATTATACCCAGCAAAATTTTCAATCACCATAGATAGATAAAACAAGATATTTCTTTATGGAATCAAATTTAAACAATATCTATCCACAAATCCAGACCTATACAAGCTACTAGAAGGAAAACTCCAACCCAAGGAAGTTAACTATACCTATGAAAACACAGGAAATAAATAATCTCACACCAGAAAACCCAAAGAAGAGAAACACACACACACACACACACACACACACACACACACAACAACTACTACTACTACTACTACTATCACCATGTCCAACAACAACAAAATAAGAGGAATTAACCGTCATTGATCACTGATATCTCTCTATATCAATGTATTCAATTCCCCCAATAAAAAGACACAGAATGGATTCAAAAATAGGATCCATCCTTCTGCTGGATACAAGAAACATACCTCAATATCAAAAATAGACATTACCTTAGAGTAAAGGGTTAGAAAAAGATTTTCGAAGCAAATGGACCTAAGAAACAAGCTGGTGTAGCCATTCTAATATCTAACAAAATAGACTTCAAACCAAAATTAATCAAAAGAGACAGGGAAGGACACTTCATTAAAGGAAAGGTACAGCAAGATGATCTTTCAGTTCTTAANGTCTATGCCCCAAATGCAATGTCACCCATGTTTATAAAGGAAACACTACTAAAGCTTAAATCACACATTGGCCCTCACATGTTGATAGTGGAAGACTTCAATACCCCACTCTCACTAATGGACAGGTCATCCAGNCAAAAACTAAACAGAAATACTAGAGCTAAGAAACGTTATGAACCAAATGGGTGTAACAGATATCTACAGAACATTTCACCCAAACACAAAAGAATACATCTTCTTCTCAGCACCTCATGGAACATTCTCCAAAAATTTATCACATACTTGGTCACAAACCAAGTCTCCACAGATATAAGAAAACTGAAACAATTCCCTGCATCCTATCAGACCACTATGAATTAAAACTAGATTTCAACAACAGAAAGCCTACAAACTCATGGCAACTGAATAACTCTCTACTGAATATCTGATGGGTCGAGGAAGAAATAAAAAGAAATTAAAGACTTCATAGGAGTCAAGGAAAATGAATGTACAATACACCCAAACTCATGGGACACAATGAAAACAGTGATAAGAGGTAAATACATAGCACTAAATCCCTACATAAGAAATTGGAGAGATCTCATACTAGCAACTTAACAGCACACCTAGAACTCTAGAACAAAAAGAATCAGACACATCCAAGAGGAATAGGAAACAGGAAATAATAAAACTGAGGGATGAAATCAATAAAATAGAAACAAGGAGAACAATACAAAGAATCAATGAAACAGAGTTGTTATTTTTTTTTGAGAAAATCAACAAGATACACAAATCCTTATCCAAACTAACTAAAAGACAGAGAGAAAATATCTGAATTAACAAGATTAGAACTCAAAAGGGAGACTAACAACAGACAATGAGAAAATCCAAAGAATCATTAGGTCATACTTTAAAAACCTGTATTCTACCAAATTGGAAAATCTAGAAGAAATGGATAATTTTCTTGATAGATACAACTTATCAAAGTTAAATTAAGATCAGATAAACTATTTAAATAGACCAATAACCCCTAAGGAAATAGAAACAGTCATTAAAAGTCTCCTACTCAAACAAAGCCCAGGACCAGATGGTTTCAGCACAGAATTCTACCAGACTTTCAAAGAAGAGCTAACACCAATACTCCTTAAATTGTTCCACAAAATAGAAACAGAAGGAACATTGTTAAATTCGTGTTATGAGCTACAGTCATCCTGGTACCCAAACCACACAAAGAGTCAAAAATGAGAGAATTATAGACTAATTTCCCTCTTGAACGTAGATGCAAAAATACTCAATAAAATACTCACAAGTCAAATTCAAGAATAAATCAAAAAGTTCATCCATCATAATTAACTAAGCTTCATCCCAGAGATATGAGAATGATTCAACATACAAAAATCACTCAATGTAATCCGCCATACAAACAAACTGAAAGAAAAAAAAAAAAACCACGATCATCTCATTAGATGCTGAAAAGCCTTTAACAAAAATCTAACACCCTTTCATGATGAAAGTCTTGGAGAGATTAGGGATTCAAGGGACAAACCTAAAAATAATAAAGGTAATTTACAACAAGCCTATAGCCAACATCAAATTAAATGGAGAGAAATGTAAAGCAATTCCAATAAAATCAGTAACAAGGCACGGCTGACCACTCTCAATATAGTACTTGAAGTTCTAGCTAGAGCAATGAGACAACTTGAGGAGATCAAGGAGATACAGATTTGAAAGGAAAAAGTCAAAGTATCATTATTTACAGATAATATGAAAGTATACATAACTGAGCCCAAAAATTCTACCAGGGAACTCCTACAGCTGATAAATCTCTTTGGCANAGTGGCCTGTTACAAGACTAACTCAAAAAAATTAGTAGCCCTCCTATACACAAGTGACAAACAGGCTGAGGATGAAATCAAGGAAACAGCACCATTCATAATAGCCACAAATAATATAAAATATCTTGGGGTAACTCTAACCAAGCAAGTGAAAGATTTGTGCTACAAAAACTTCAAGTCTTTGAAGAAAGAAATTGAAGAAGATATCAGAAGATGGAANGATCTCCCATGCTCATGGATTAGTAGGATTAACATAGTAAAAATAGCCATCTTACCAAAAGAAATCTACAAATTCAATGCATTCCCCCATCAAAATGTGAACACAATTCTTTACAGGCCTTGAAAGAACAATACTCAGCTTCATATGGAAAAACAAAAAATCCAAGTTAGCTAAAACAATTGTGTTCAATAAAAGAACATCCAGAGGGATCGTCATCCCTGATTTCAAGCTCTACTATAGAACTATAGTAATAAAAACCACATGATATTGGCATAAAAACAGACAGGTTGATCAACAGAATTGAATGGAAGACCCAGAAGTAAATCCACACACCAATGGAAACCTGATTTTTTTTAAATAAAAATGCCAGAAATTCACAATAGAAAAAAGAAAGCATTTTCAACAAATAGTGCTGGTCTAACTGGATGTCAACATATAGAAGAATGCACATTAATCCATATCTATCACCCTGAACAAAACTCAAGTCCACGTGTATTAAAAACCTCAATATAAAACCAGATACACTGCACTGGATAGAAGAGAAAGTGGGGAATAGCCTTGAATTCATTGGCACAGGAGACAACTTCCTGAACAGAACACCAATAGCACAGGTACTAAGAATAACAATCAATAAATGGGACCTAATGAAACTGAGAAACTTCTGTAAAGCAAAGGACAATAGGACAAAACGGCAGCCTACAGAGTGGGAAAAGATTTTCACCAACACTATATCTGATAGAGGGCTAATGTCCAAAATCTATAAAGAAATCAAGAAACTAGACTTCAAAAATCAAATNTTCCAATTAAAGATAGGGTACAGATCTAAACAGAGAATTTGCAACAGAGGAATCTCAAATGGCCAAGAAACACTTAAAGAAATGTTCAACATACTTAGCCATCAGGGAAATGCAAATCAAAACTACTTTGAGATTCCATCTTACACCTGTCAGAATGGCTAAGATCAATAATACAATTGACAGCTCATGCTGGAGAGGATGTGGAACAAGGGGGACCACTCCTCCACTGCTGACCTATTCCCTTGGTGTATCATTTCAGGCCTTGAGACATAAAGAACAAAACTGGCAAAAGGAAGGAAGGAAGGAAGGAAGGAAGGAAGGAAGGAAGGAAGGAAGGAAGGAAGGAAGGAAATCCTTTGATCTAGTGGGGAGTGTATTTTAGTCTCCAACTAAAAGCATTTATATACAGTAATATGTTAATACGCCATGAGTCCTTTAAATTTTCTATACATACCATCTGTAGCTACAAAGAAGGACAAGATGACCGGTCACATAGCCTTCCTCCTATCACCCTTAGCAGATAATACCATTTAGCTCCACATTTTTGGAAGGCATATTTACCAGCATTTGTACAAACAGCCTTTATGAAAAGCAGACTGGATAGCTATGATCTAAGAGCAACATACTCTACTGTCAAAATGCTGTTTGCCTTTTGCAGCCATTCCCAATCCTCACATAATGATGAAAGCCACAGGCCACTGGTCATATTGTTAAACAATAGCCATGTCTCACTCCTCATTTATATTTTCTTCTCTCCTTCCCTCCCTCCTCATCTCACAGTAGCAACTAGATGAAAACAGTGTAAAGCTCTATGATATAACTGCAGGGGAAATACTAACTTATGAGGAGACACACTAGGACCGGTCAAGGAAGACCTGGATGATTCTCATTTTGATTGTTTCATAAATTAAAAGTCTTACCATATTAGTTCCATGCAGATTATAGAAAATATGCAACTACAAAGTCCTCTTACTTAACTTTAAGTTAAGGGGCATAAATACTTTTTGAGCCAGGCGGTGGTGGCACGCGCCTTTAATCCCAGCACTCACAAGGCAGAGACAGGCAGATCTCTGTGAGTTTGAGGACAGCCTGGGCTACCGAGTGAGTTCCAGGAAAGGTGCAAAGCTACACGGAGAAACCCTGTCTCAAAAAACAATAAATAAATAAATAAATAAATAAATAAATAAATAAATAAATAAATACTTTTTGGGCAACTGCTACATACATCATATACTATAAAATGTATATTATACAATACCATATAGAGTTCATAGGGCTAAAAGACAATGTCTGCACTCAAATAATGTATGGAGCATATATGCATGTGCCCTTGCATGGGAAAGAAAGGAAAAAAATAAATGAATGATGTCATATTCCACACCTGTTTTTGCTACCTATTCTCCATCCTCACCATGCTGCCCATGGACATAGAAAGCTAGAACAAAAACATCTTATTTGTGGCATACAAACACAAAATATAACTTCATAGTTCAATATTTACCCAGTTGTCAGAGACACCTGGCACAGTTACAGTTTGTGGCAACCCTTGTCCACAAAGGAGATTAAGATGTAATAAGGAAGAAAACTGGGGGGAGAGGGGGACTATGATCAAGNTAAATACACATTGGTAACTCANGGAATTAAGAAGCAATCACATTAAAAAGATTATGTATAAGAGACAAAACGAATTTGTTTTAAGTCTTTAATCTCCAGCCTTGAATTTTTAAAGATTTGGTAATTGTTCTCAAGACATATACATGGGAGTTGTTTAAATTGAACATAATCCTGCAATCTTCCTTTCCAATTCAATTTAAGCCCTTTGTTAGGATCTTGGACCAACTCATTTGTTTCTCTTCTTTTCAGGACCTCATGCATAACGATGCCTAGATGTAATTATCAGTCCACATGGAAAAGAAACTATTACACTGTAAAGAGATGCTGTAATTAGAACAAGTCTGGGATGACTGACAAAGGGAAAGAGAAGTCTCTAAAACAGTAGTTCTCAATCAGTGGGTCATGACTCCTTTGGGGGTCGAATATCAGATATTCTGTGTATCAGACATCTATATTANGATTCATTACAGTAGCAAATTATAGTTAGGAAGTATCAATGAAATACTTTTATGGTTGGGAGTCACCATAACATGAGGACCTGTATTAAAGGATCACAGTGTTAGGAAGGTTGAGAACCACTGCTCTAAACAAAAATCAGGAAATCTTACATCTCAATACCAAGAACCTGCTTAAGAGTCTATTCTGTCCTCAATGTAAGAAGATAAGGACTAGAGAAGTGGTTCAGTGGTGAAGAGCCCAGACTGCTCCTGCAGAGGAGGACCTAGTTCTGTTCCCAGCACCCACACTGAATGACTCACAACAGCCCATAACTCTAGTTCCAGGGCATCCAAACCCTCTCACCTCTGTGAACATCTGCCCTTATGTATATATACTTCCCATGAAATTAATTAAGAATAATAACAATGGTTTAATTCTACCAAATCACAATGTAGTGAAGTATTTAAAGTTCTTTCTATTCTTAAAATGTTAAGAATTTAACCCCTCCTTATTTCCACTCTTCAACTCCTCCTATGTGCCTCNTCTCACTCCTCAAGTTCATGGCTTCTTTTTCTTCATTATTGTTGCACATAAATATGNAAATACATAAATATGTAAATACAACCTGATGAGTCTGTTTAGTGTTGTGTATATATGGTTTCATGGCAGACCACTTGGTATTAGATAACTGTGTTGTTTGTTTCCATGTCAACTTGATAGTAACTAAAGTTATCAAAGGGGAGGGAGCCTCAGTTGAGAAAATTCCTTCATAAGATTGAGTTATAGGCAAGCCTGTAGGGCATTTTCTTATTGAGTGATTGATGTGGGAGAGTCCTTTACAGGTGCAGACAGCCCTGGNTGGNGGTCCTGGGTTCTATAAGAAAGCAGGCTGAGCAAGCCATAGGGAGCAAGCCAGTAAGCAGCACTNCTCCATGGCCNCTGCATCANCTCCTGCCTCCAGGTTCCTGCCCTGTTTTAGTTCCTNCCCTGACTTCCTTTGATGATGAACAGTGATGTGGAAGAATATACCAAATAAACCCTTTCCTCCCCAAGTTGACTTTATTTATGGTATTTCATCATAGCAATAGGAACCCTGACTATGTCAATCTATAATAAGGGGCATTATCCCTGGGAAGGAGTAATTGTTCGTCTTTCAGCAGACATCAGTTTCCTGATGTTGTCTAGGGCTGGGGTCCCACAACATTTTATTTTTACAAAAATCATGAGGACTACTTGAACGGTGAGTAGACATCCTGGCTGTTTAATGTGAAAGTGCCCTGGCTTTGTTGGGACTGGGGGTATATGTTGAATCCATGGCAGATGGAATATTGAAGTTCAGCAGGTGTGAGCCTGTGACATAGAAACAGAACCAGCCACCTAGTAGTCCAGACAATAAGAATTGCTGACAATCATTGTTTTTCCATTAGCTTCTTCCCAGAGGCTTTCTAGACAGTATAAAGTTATCAAATGTATCACAGCATAACTCAGTAGAAAGAAACAAAGCTTATTCCAGCTGAGGGAGGCCTGACAGCAGGAGGCTGGGCATTCCTTGCCCAGAAAGCAGTCATTTAAGAGCATGTTAAGAAAGAAGCCAGCCAGTTTCAAAAAAGAACATGATGGAAATATAATATCTGAAATTTATTTCTAATTTACTTAATGAGTAACATGCTAATGGCAGTAGGCTTAGTAATTACCTTCATTTCACAGACGAGATGAAAACAACACAATTATGTGGTCAGATCATTTTCTAGAGCTCCAACCCAAATCAACCAACTTCTAGATCTTTATTTTTTCTGTAAGTCATGAGTGAATGTAGTAGAACACTGTTCTGTGATTAGACTCCATTTGAGCCACTTCTAATTAAAAGAAGAAACTTCAAATCATTTCAGTGCATGAACTTAACTGCATTTNCTTGGAACCTTCTTATTTTCAAAAAAAAGAAAAACTTTAAAAGCTTTGGAATAGTGAACTGTATTACTACAGGTGAAATATAAAATAGTGACTGGCCCAACCTGTAATCTCAGGTACTCAGAAGGCTGAAACAGGACAGCTGTAATTCTAGAGGACCAAAATATAATGTTGAGGCTGGGGNATGGGTCAGTTGGGAAAGTGCCAGCTGTGCAAGCATAAAACCCAAGTTTGGGTCTCTCAACGCTCACTTAAAGGTCATGGTGGCATGTGCCTACATTTGCATTGTTTAGGAGGCACAGAGAGGAGAATCTGTGGAACTTGCTAGTCAGCTAGTCTTGCCAAATTGGTGAGCTCCAGGTTAAGTAAGAGATCCTGTCTCAAAAAAAAAAAAATTAGAGATCAGTAAGAAGGACAGCAATAGAGGAAGATAGCTAACATTGCTATCTGGCTTCCACACACATGACACAAACCTGCATGTACATGCTGTCTCTTATACACATCTAGATGTGTATAAGAGACAGGTTTTAAATCTTTCTTTCATACATTATACATGTCTTAAACAATGATGACATTCTTATTTATACTTTGTTTTTTCCATTTAACATTATTTTATGGTCTTTGTTATAAAAATTTTAGAAAATATCTTTTCCTGATATGTACTGTTCCCAGTGAAAATGGTGCGGTAACTTTTTACCTATGACTTGTGCACCAGGCCTTTGGCTAGTTCAAAATTTGTAGATTAAATCTAGTTACAAGAAACATCAATGTGGTGAAATGGTTATTAAGTAGGTAATTAAATGTTTCACCCTACAGAAGTTGTTAATTATGTACTTGGATTCGATCTTCATGATACTCATACCCAAATTTTACAGAGGAAATAGGCTCAGTTAAAATAAAACCTTAATGCACCTTAGCTGATAAAACAAGGAAGAAGGGTAGGTGTTTAAGACAAGCCTCATCTGATGCCCTAGATTTTCTTTTAAGATTTATTTATTTTTATTTTTTGTATGTGGGTGTTTTGTCTNCACGTATATCTGTGTACCATGCGTGTGCCTGGTGCCCTGGATGACCAGAATGANATGGATGTCTTGGAACTAGAGTTACAGTTGGCTGTGAATCGTCATGNGGGTGCTGAGAACTGAACCCAGGTCCTCTGGAAGAGCACACAGTGCTCTTATCCACTGCCTCAGATCCAGAAGTTTTTCTGACTGCAAGTACCAAATTCTAATTGGACCTGCATGGTAAAGTTCAAGAGAGCAAAATAGGGAGTCAAGGAGGGCCANCTCTCTAAAATGCAATGAGCACATTTAAGAATCATGTCTCACTGCAGCCTAACTAGCATTTGGAGTGATTAAATTTTAAATCTTTGTTATTTTTAGAGATGCTTTTGACTACAGTAAAGTTCACTAAAAGTTCATTGATGAATTCTTATGCCTTATAACCATTTTTATTTCTTCTTTAAGAACTATATGTTTATGCACTTTTGTTTCTTTCTATTATGGCTTTTTTGTAATGATTTATGTGACCTTTATATTTTAAGAATATCATATTCTTGATATTTATGGTAATTTATTAATTCAAAATTTTTTTGGAACTTTTAACTTTTGAAACTCCATATTTTAGTGTTAATTCTGCCATGATTTTTAGTTTGTGACTTTTGCATTTGTAAAGCTTTTTTTGATTTAGCTATTACATGAGGGCTTTTAAAAAAATATATTCAGTTAATTTTCTTTATTTTACTTAAGTTAACATTTTTCATAGCAACTTATTTCAAGCATACAAAAAGCACATGGGAAGAATATGAATTTCCTGTCATAATGACAGTGGTAAATATCTATTGTGTTTGTTTGCCCATCACCCCTTNTATTAAAACAGAATATCTTTGTTTTTATGATTCTAATTTTCAAGGGCAGGTGATAGGCCCAAGCTTTTCTAAGAAGGAAACAATACAGAGTGATATGTACCCAGCTAGGTCTATGACCCAGGGTTAGGCAATCAAAGTCAGCCCAGGACACTTGCAGAAGTTTGTAGAAAGAGATGATGATGTCTATATCCGTTTTCTGTTGTTATGATGAAATGCCTAAGGCTGGACACTTTATAATAAATGTATGTTTATTTAGTTCACAGTTCTGGAGACTAAAGAGCATGGTGCTGGTGTGTACTGGGCTCTGGTGAGGTCTCATGGATCTGTCACAGCATAGCAAATGACATAGTGATAGAGTTTGTGCAGAAGGGGGAGATCACATGGTGAGTGAGAAGGCCAAAGAGATTCAGAAGTATTTTATAATATTCTGACTTTCACAAGGAATAACCACGGCCCCATAAGAATGACGTTGGTCTCATCTGAGCATGATGAGGCCAATGACTTAATCACCTCCTTCTGTGCCAACTCTCTTAATGATTTTATCCATTCTTAACATCACTCTGGGGCCCTGTACCTCTGAGTGACAAAGCATATCCAAGCCATAGCAAATGGCTTCTCAAAGTGGAGTGATGGAAACTGCTGTAGGCTGGAGATATAGCCAGTTGGTAGAGTGCTTGCCTATCATTAATGAAAC
>LZPO01056207.1:19223-30211 GCA_001675575.1 Neotoma lepida
TGGCAGGGCAGGATGGAGCCAGGTGGGAAAATTCAAAAGAGATAGTGAGAGAAGAAAGGTGGAGTTGGGGAGGCTCCAGCCTGCCGCCCAAGGAGCAACAAGATGCCAGCAGACTGGTAACNCCANGGTCACGTGGAAACATATAGATTAATAGAAATTGGTTAAGTTATAAGAGCTAGCTAACAAGAAGCCTGACCCATAGACAATACAGTTTGTAAGTAATATAAGCCTCTGTGTGTTTACTTGGGTCCAAGTGGCTGCAGGACCGGGCGAGACACAGGAAAACTTCTGACTACAATTCCTGGTTTCTGAGGTTACTCCAGATTGTATGCTCNTATCTGAGGATTNGGAGCTAAGAAAAAACAGATGAATGAGAACATGTGTCATTGTCCTCCTGGATCTGGATTACATGACTCAGTATAATCTATCATAAGTTCATTCATTAACCCANAAATTTCATTATTTCATTCTCTTTATAGCTGAATAGTAATCCATTGTGTGTATGTACTGAATTTTCATTATTCATTCATCTGTTTAAAGACATTAGGCTTCTATTTCCTGGATATTGTGAATAGGGAGGCTATGCTATGAACAATGCTGAGCAAATATCTGTGGAATGGGACTTCAGGTCCTTTGGNTATATGCCAAAGAATAATGTAGCCAGATCATATGGTAGGTTTGTTTTTAGTTTTTTGTGGATTCCCCATCATGATTTTCACAGTGGCTCCACCAAGTTGATTTCCTACCAACAGCGAATGAGGTATCCTCTTCCTCTACAACCTCAGCAGCATTTGTTATCAATTGTTTTGTTTTTGGCCATTCAGCTTAGGAGTAGATGAAATCTCAAAGTTGTTTTAGTTTGCACTTCTTCATTGCTAAATATGATGAATAATTTTTAGAAGTATTTCTTCTATTGAGAACTTTCAGTTTAGAGCTCTACCCACATTTTTTAATTGGATCATTTGTTTCCTTGACTCTGGGTTTTTGTTTTTTTTGTTTTTTTTTTCAATTCTCTGTATGTTCTGGATATTACTCCTCTATCAGTTGTATAGGTGGCAGAGTACTCTCCCATTCTGTTTCTTCTTCACTCAATTGTTTGAAGCTTTCAAGTTTTACAAGATACTAATTGTTAATTATTGGTCATAATTCTTTGGCAAATGAAGTCATGTTCAAAAAGGTAGATAGAATCAATATTGTGAAAATGGCCTTCTTCCCAAAAGTAATTGATAGATTCATCACAACCCCAATCAAAATACTCACAATATCTTTCATAGAAATATATTTTTAAAAATACTAGATTTATATGAAATCAGAAAAGACCCCAGATAGGTAAAGCAATCTGGAGCAAAAAGAATAAAAGAACAGTAGCTATTCCAGTCTTCAAAATACACTACAGAGTTATAGTGATAAAACAATACAGTACTGGCTCAAAACTACAAGCAGACCNGTAGAATAAAATAAAAGACCCAAACATGAATTCTTGTAACTATGGTCACATGATATTTGACAAAAAAAATAAACTAGAGAAAAGATAGCATCTTCAAAAATNTTATCAGGAAAACTGGATGTACCCATACAGAAGAATGAAATTAGACTCATATATATCACCCTTCATAATAATTAATTCCAAGTAGATCAAAGACCTCATTTTGAAACCTGAAATACTAAAACTGCTATAAGAAAATATAGGCAGCACTCTAAAAAGATATAGGTGTAAGAAAAGACTTTCTGAACTAGAAAGATTTCTTAAGATGTTAAACTATTGAGGATAAAAGAAAATGTTAATAAGTTTAATCATGTTAAAACTGTAAATTTTGTTGCACCAAAGACATGTTTAAAGGGTAAAAGACAGTTGTCAAGAGGAGAGATTATATTCATAATATAATCAACTAAAAGGCAATTATACATGAATAAGTAAGTCATTCATAGTAGCTAACTCTCACAAATGTTATCATAAAATTCCAAGTAACATAAAAGGAAAAAAAAGCTACTTAAATTGACTTTCAAAGAAGATGAAGCATTTATAGCCACTAAGCAAATGAAGCGATCCCAGGCAGAAGTCATGTGGTTGTCTGTGGTCCATGCTGCTGCCAGAAACCAGATGTAAGTCCATGATCCATATTGACACTGGCTGTTATGGGNAAGGAAGCTTCTTGTGTAGTGGTATCAATGACTACAGACTCATAATTGAGAATGAGAGACATTGAAGACCTCTGTGACAACATTTCCCCCCTCCCCTAAAAAGGAAAGAGTCCACACAGAAAGCTATTAAAGAGAGTTCTTAAAAATTGTGTTAAAGATGCTGAAGTGTTGTTCTTAAAAGTTGATAACTTTTGGTGGTGGGGTGGGAAATGACTCAGTTATCTTTAAGGAGCTGGCCACTGGGAGTTTAACCATGTTCCAATGAGTATATGGGCAACACAAATTGGACTTGGTGTTTTGTTTGTTTTGTTTTTTTCTTTTAGGGGAGAAGAGCACAAGGGTTGGAGGGTGGACCTGGGAGGAATGGGAAGCAAATGTGATCAGGGCACAAAGTATGAAATTCCCAAATAATTCATAAAAATATTATGTTGAGGGAATTCAGAAAATGGAAATTTACTACGAAAATAAGGAATGAAGCAATGGGAGATTCAGGGGAAGTGATAATAATATTTCTGAGGGACATCAACTCCAAGGATTTCTTGTATGTTGGGGATGCATGTGTATGTGCATGTGTGAAATTTGCACAAGTTTATGAGTCTNTGTATACGTGTAGAGACCATATAACAAACTTTAGGCCTTCCTCAATCGTTGCCTCACCACACTTTTTAAAAGTAGCTTCTAGATAGTGAATTCAAGTGCTTAGGTTTGCATAGTACATACTTTTCTAAGTAAACTACCTTCTNAGCTTCAGCAAGGATTTGTTTCCATGTAACAGAATATTATTCAGCTATGAAATCAGAGTTCTGATATATGTTACAACTTGAATAAACCTTGAAAACACTTGTGTAAAATAAACTACACATACAAAAGGCATATATTTTATTATTTCAATATCATAAAATATCTAGAACAGAACATTAATAGTATAAAAGGAGTCTTACAAGTTAAAGGGGGTCGGGGGAAAAACAGAATGGGGAGTAACAGCCAACACTTAGAGGGTTTCTTTTGGTAATATTGAAGATATTCTAAAATTAGAAAATAATGATGATCACATCATCTTAAAAAGCTGGATTTATAAGCTGAAATTTGCATCTTAGTTCTTTTTTTATATTTATTTAAAAATTTTTCCATATGATATACTTTGGTCATATTCTTTGTATTCCCTCAACTCCTTCCAGATCACCCCTCCCTACCAACTCAACTTCATAGTATTTCTCTCTTAAAACAGCATAAAACCATCACAAAACAAAAACAAAAAAGCACAACAAAACAAAATAACAACAACAAAATCAAAATAAGTTCATTTTCCATTAGCCAGTTGTTCCTAAGCATGTGGCCTTCCCTGGGGTGTGATTGTTATACCACAGTGTCATTCCTTTGAAGAAAACTGATTTTCCCCTTCTAGCAGTCATCAATTGGAAATAACTTCTTGGTTAGAAGTAGAACTTTGTGCCCACTTCCCCTTCTGCTTACTGGGATTTTGTCTAGTTTGAACAGGCTAGATGTCCAACAAATGATGAATGGATAATGAAAATGTGGTAAATTTACACACTGGAAGGGAGGGGAGGGTTAACTAATACCAAAAGGCCTTTTGAAAGTTCATAGAGAAACCTACTCCTATANAAACTTTCTAAAATATGGACATATACAAATGAAATTTTAAAGTAGTTACCAATAATGGGGGAGACAATAGCCCAACTAGACATCATATGCTCCCAAAATAAAACCCCCATTACCAGAATTGATAAACATTTTTTCAATCATTGATGAAAAGAGTTTTATAGATCAACTACTAAAGTATTCCAAGATACTGCTAATGCTGTTGGTTACCTTCCACCAGCCGTAGAAAGCCTCAAGTGTTGAAGATACCATGTGCTTTATATCACCAAAATTGGGGAAATAGCTAGTGTTCAACTAGAAGCTTCACTCCTACTGTCAGAATTCATAGTGTGGGAAGGTACCCTAGACCCTACTGGAAAAGTAAAAATCAGTCTAACCCAGCTATGAACCTGTGAACTATAATACTAGTATGCCTGCAAGATATGCCTACTGATGCAGTAGTGGCACAAATGTTATGGGCATAACCAAACAGATTTTGATTGGTTTTAACACTCATTCCATGAGATGGAACCCAAACATGATACTGTTAATGAGGCCAGGAATCTGAGATCATGGGACCCAGGGGAAAATCTACTCCAATTATTCTAGTAAATGAACTTATCAATAAAATGACCTCTAAGGACATATTGCTATTCTCATAGATCATTCCAGCAATAATTTCTTATATATAGTTCCTGGCAACAGAAACTAGCATGTAGTGGAAAGTCTCTCCACCCATGACCTTGGGCTATCTGGCCTGATAGAGGCGGTGCTTCTTACCTGCCTACATGACCGCTTAAAAGGGAGGAAAAAGGGGATCCAGCTCTCTTGGGTGGTGAAGACCAGATCAGGCAGTGTGAAGAAGCGTGTGATTGCCTCCCAGCTTTCCAAGGACTCTGCAACTGAATTTACCTTATCCTGTATCAGTGAGTCTGTTTTCCCCATAGAACCCCTTAATAAATTGATATATACAGACCATTGAGTTTTTCGTTATACTAGCAACTACTTTATAAAATGTCTTTACACTATATATTGAATTTAGACATTTGCATATGCAATTATACTACAATTCCACTTCTATCTTTATAGCCAAGAAACTCTTTCACATGAAAATTAAGAGACATGTGCAGAAATGGTCATAGCATGGGGCTTTCAAATTGAAAAGCTCGGAAATAATCCAAATGTGGACCATCTAGGAAAGCAAACAAATAAGCATTAAGACATTATATAATAGTTCAAATGATCAGACCAGAGCAGAGTGGTTCAAATTTGATAAGAGATTATAAATTTTAGACAAGGTTTTATTAAACATTGTAATATAGTTAGAAATGGTGCTATAACTATAACCCATCTGTAACTTAAATTTCTAACCAAACTGTAGATTTTAATTTGGTACTTCTTGCAATCACATTCTGCTAACAAGTGAAATTTGCAATGGAAATGTAGTCTGTCCATATCTGTGTGTTCCACATGCATGAATGAATTCAACCAAAAAATGTAAACATTCAGAAAAAAGGGAAGAAAAGTTAGTACCAGGACTCAGGGCATTACTCAGTTATTAAGGTACTTGCCTTGCCCAGTTGTTAAAATGCTTGCCTTGAAAGCGTGAAATCATAAGGACCTTATATCAGTCCCCACTTTCAAAAATAAAAAAGGCCCGGATAGCATCTGAGGAACAACATCTGAGGTTGTTCTCTGGTTTTCATATATACAAATACATGTGCATACACACCAGCACACATGTACACACGAAATAACAAAAGTTACATACAACCCAAACTCTCTTTATTAAGCTAAAAATAACTAAAATAGATAAATATAATCTTAAAGAAAATATTTAGTTATAAAAATAAGTATAAGATTCAAAATGATAGTGTCTTGAATAATGATGCAAGTTTGAAGGATAAGACAGATATACATATCTTTAACATCTTCAGAATAGCAGTATAGAAATAGAAGAAAGGCATGCATAGATCACCAATTAGTGGAGTATCATTAATACGGATTATAGTGATTTGTTCCTTTGCTTCTAATATCAAATTTTCAGGGCAAAATAATTATTCAAAATTGTCAGAAAGTATGAAGTAGAAAATAAAAACTAGATTACTGGGAACCAGAGTCTTGAAGCAGGATTTCTCAGAACTCAAGTCGGGGAGCAGAGAGATAGTCCTTCCCAGGTAGCCTGGAGAGCAAAGTCTAATAAATGAATGAGGATGGGGTTAGAGAGAGATTCTGGGAACTGATAGATGTTAAAATAAATCCTCCTGGAAGTAAGAATTTGAAGACAGATACAAATGGTAGGTCTTGAAACCTAAGCAGAGTTCTATGTCCTTTCATGGTAGTATTTATACTGTGGGAGAAGGCATTATCATGATTTAAAAAAATACATTAGATAATTAGCAAGCAGCAGGAAGGGTAAAAATGATATGCATACTTTCAGAAAGTGCTAGAAATTAAGGAATCACTGTAACCATCAAGGTAGGATTAACTTGCCTACTATTTATATATTTTCATACATACATACACACACATGCACATACACACACACACACACACACATATGAGAGAAAGCATTGAGTTTGTGTTCTTTGACTACTAGAGTATTTTCTTTATGCTAGACCCCCAAGCCCCTGTTAATTCTGTTACACACCCTTTCCCTTCAGGAACTTTCTACATTAAATGAGCCTCATGGACAGAAGTTTCCTTACAAGTTACAGATAATCATTTGAGGTCATCATAGTTTTTTTTCTATCTTTGTTTTTACTGTTGAGAATTTGTCAGAGGTATTTGGATGAAGTTTTTCCCTTAGAAATTATTATTTAAAAGTAAAATGGCTCCCAAATAGACTGAAAGTTTTAAGTAAACTCAAAGTTTTTCAGAACATAGGGATATTAACAGAAAATCATTACAAAGGAAAACACCAACTATCATCCAGAAGTATTCCANATGATAGTAAAATAGTTTCTGAAGCTTAAGTAGCTGAAGCTTTATCAAATTGTCTGATATACAATGCCTCCTCATCCCCACCTCAGCATCATTCTGAAACTGAATCAACATGATATACAATTAAGTGGTCAAGGAGTAATCATTTAAAAAGTATGGGTGCTCTTTGTCTTTGAAAAAAATATTCCAGTAAGATCTCCACAAGGCCTTGGGTAACACTCAGATGACTTCAGATAAACGTTAATCAAAGCTGTTTCCTTTTCCATCAAATTTGTGNTATAGACCTAAGCCAAAAAAGGGAGGTGGAGAATTTCCGTGACCTTCACAACAGCTGGGCTAGCTTTCATCACACAGCTCATTACTGCCAGCGTGCTGACTGACAAGGTTACCCTAAACTGAGGAACATAAGCCAAATACATCATTTGCATAGTATATTAATGATATGCAGAGTACCATTTGGTGCCACTAAGGGAATAGAAGAACAAGCTGTAATTTTCATAATCATTAATTGTTTAAAGGAGACTGCAGCATTTTCCAACACATGATAGTGAAGAAATTTCAGTTGAACAGAAGAGTATGAAGCTGGTGTTTAATCACCNGGAAACCTGTGTTTAGAGATTTTATTCAAGGTTGACTCTGCACAGTGCCTTTTTATCAAACTTCTTTAGTATATTTTGCATTTTCTCAATCCAATGGAAATAGCATTTTGGTATTTACTGTTCATCTTTATATAGAAACAGATCTTTTTTTTACATTGAGTTTTTGTTCTAAATCTTGTGAAATGTTTTGTTTACTATATGGTTTTTTGTGTAATTTCTTTGTAGTTTATGGAGGCAATTGTCTTTGGCAAATGAAATTATTTTGCCTACTCTATTACAAATTTAATCATTTTATCACTTATTGATTTATTTTTTGAGATGAGGTCTCACTATATAGCCAAACAGTCCTGAAACTTGCATTCCTACCTGTTTGGGCTAGGATCCAAGGACTGAGATTACATGCTTGTAAAACCATATCCAACCTAATTCTTTCTCCTCAATGACCATCTCCTGTGAAATGAAATAACTGATAAAAGGGATGAGTAAGCATCCACGCCTCAGTGGGGGTACCCAATTTAGTTGAAAATAACCACTGTTTGACTATTAATCTTGTTGTACACTGTAGTTTTAAATTACTGCTCTTTATCTTAGTCTTTTTATTTTTATTTGTGTGTACACATATGTATCTATATAAGTGAATGTAGTGTGTGTGTGCAGGTGCAAACTGGTCCAGCCACTCTGGAAATCAGTGTGGAGAATTCTCAAAAAGCTCTCTGAATTGTATTGTTCTAATCAGAGACTCTAATAATAAAGAATAGCCACGTATTATCAGTTCATATGCACCACAATTTAGGTCAGATGCTCAGTAAGAAGTGAGTTTTTTAGTGTTTTCTTGGTAAAAACTGTTAAATACACTGGGATTTCTCTCCTCAAAAAGACAAATAACTTCTAATTTGTCCTTTCGGGGGGGGGCATTTAAAGCCATGTTTCACTAACGTTGACAATATTCATTTTCCATTAAATTTCATTATTCTAAGAGACAGCTAAATAATAACACAATAAATCTAAAGAGACTTGAGGTCTTAGGGGCCCTTACTCACATACCTTAAGCCTATATTGTAAACAGAAGACAAGGCTAGCACATGAAAAATGTAAGTAATGTAAACTAACATAAAGGGTAAAGTTGTTTGAAATAACAAGAAACTAAGAAGTTCCTCTTCTCTCAGGTCAGAGAAAAAAATACTGGAAAACCGGAATAATGTACATTTTAAATAAATAAATTAAGTATTTGCACACTTACTGAGATGATTCTTCATTACAACAGTTCATAAAATGTATTTAGAAATTAATTCAAGATTATGAACTTAGAAAAGAACAGGAGAAATAAGGAAAAGACACCTAGAGTAGGAGACTAAGTGGTCAGATCCTTTAGGTTGCTAGGTAGTACTCTACTGTCTCTTCAGTTGGTTTTTTAAGTTAGGTTTCTTTCACTGATTTCCTGAAAATTCAGTTTAGTGTATTGGAAGAAAAGCCATACTAGCTTTCAAGATGAAAGGAGGAACACTGTACAATATAAAAACAGACAGGATATCTTGTAGGGTGGGCTGCTGGCTATGAGTACATTCATTTATCCCTAGGTGTGGAGGGTACATANCAAGATCAGAAGACAACTTTCAAAATGGATATCTCCTTCCAGTCTGGGCTCNAGGGATTAAACTCAAGTAGTCTAGAATGATTAGCAAGCATCTTTCCTTTTGAGCCTCTTGCCAGCCTCATTTATTCTTTTCATCTGGCCACAAATGGGAGATCTCTGGGAATAACACAACTTCAAAACTTGATCAGAAGTTCTTTCACCACTCAAAATTCTATGACTACACTCAGAGTAGGAAGTTTTTATTAGTAGATTAAGAGTTGATGAGAAAACTTCTAGGAGCTGAAATATTTTTTTATTTTTAAATTTAATTTTAATTATTATTTTAAATGTTCATTGTCTATATTCATTGTACAAGGTATGAATGCTTTCAAACAAGCATGTATTTTGTGTTCTGCAGAAAATGCTGTGGAATATCTTTCTGTATATTGTGAATATGTGTTGTTCTGATTGGTTGATAAATAAAGCTGCACTGGCCTATAGCAGGGCAGGATAAGTTTAGGTGGTACATTCGAAATGAAGACAAGATGAAGAAGGGTGGAGTCGGGGGAGATGATGCCAACCACCACCCAAGGAGCAACAAGATGGCAACAGACTGGTAACGCCACGGCCATGTGACAACATATAAATTCATAGGAATGGGTTAATTTAAGTTGTAAGAGCTAGCTATCGAGAAGCCTGAGCCAATAGGCCACAGAATTGGTAATTAATATAAGCCTCTGTGTAATTATTTTATAAGCAGCTGCAGGACCGGGCANGACACAGGAAAACTTCCAACTACAATAAAATCTTTATTTCAGTCTTTGGATGCACAGAATTATAAATGTTACTATCTTCNGTTGACACAGGAGGAATCTCANTGAGTCAGTAGGTGGCAGAGATGGTTTAGCAAGCTGGTATTCCACTTAGTTTGAGCTAAACACACATCCCTTTCATCACTAAATGTTTTAGCAACCCAGGATCCCCACCAGCATTAAGCTGTACACACATTGCTCTTCAAACAAAGCAAATGCTCATGCTGCTCTAATAGCTCCTTAGCAACTCCCACTTTGTGCACAAACACATTGTGGAACACATACTCACACCATAGGTACTGTGCTAATCCAGCCTGAATTGATTTGAGGTGCATGAGTAGTAAGAAAGACTGTTCTCTGAGTAAATGTTTAATGAAATTCCATTTTTCATAATAAGTATGCATACGACTAAAATCAAATGTATTATGAGAAGTTACATGTGCCATGGACCAACGCTTCTACAACCCACACCTAAACATCAAAACAGAAAACCACCCACAGCTAACCCCTATAATCAACTGGATCCACAAAAGGAAGCTCTAAGAAGTGACCAAGTGCTCATTGAGCAAATCTTACTTAGGGCCCACTGTTCTTCTCTGGACTCTTACTTTGCTTTTAGCAAAAATCCTTCATTACTTTGCTATTATGTGAAACTTCTCTAACAGTTTTAATAAAATGTCAAGAACCTGGAAACACCCATTCCATACAGAAATGACTGGTAAGACCATGGGCCTGGCATTAACAAAAATGTAAGTCAAAATGATTAATTCCTATTGGTCAGATTATACCTTACATAAGTAGTCATATTTATTCAAATTCTCAATAATTTATTTTTCAAAAATAAATAAAATCAATCTTTAAATCAACAGAAGATGGAAATAAATCAAAATAAACCTATATATATATAACCTATATAACCTATATATATATATATAACCTATATATATATAATTATTTATAAATCAACAGGAGATGGAAATAAATCAAAATAATATATATATAAAACCTATATATATATAAATATAAACATATATATATATATAAAACCTTCATATCTATATATAAAATTATTTTGGCAAAGGGACCAATACTGCACAATGGAGAAAGAATTTCTTTAAAAAACTAAAAGAAAAATTGCATATCTACATGAAAATAATGAACTTGAAATTATCCTAAATACCATATACAAACATATGTGTTTTCTCTAAATTACGTGTGTATGTGACATAAAAATAGAAGTAAAACTGTCTAGTGCAACAAAAGAGGGGAATTGAAAAGGGGAGGGTACAGGGTATGGAAAGAATATGCTCTAATCTTTTT
>LZPO01056210.1:11562-30115 GCA_001675575.1 Neotoma lepida
GCAAGAAACAAACCAATCTAAGCCTGGGCATTTATAATTAAGAATAAGCTTCCGTGTGATTTCTTTGGGAGCTGGGTGGTGGGCCCCCAAAGAGCCAAAAGAGCTAAGACCNAAAGAACAAAAACAATCAACTACAATGGACACTGATAGTTTGNTCATGCCCCAGTGAATGGCCATATGCCCATGTGTTTATGACTATCACTGAACANTTTTAGGAGGTTATTAANAGCAACAGGAAAGAACAGGATGTTGGGAGGAAAATGATATAAGGAGCTCAAGTTAAAGCTGGAGGGAAGAAGTATTGGTGGATGAGTATATTAATATACATTGCACAAATTTATGAATATTTCATATAATAAACAATATTATTTTAAAATGAAAAAAATATTTTATAAATTAATCCTCAAGAAAANGTTATGTTCTGAATGACATGCATTTTATGTTATATATATTTTAAATTACATTATCATTATCTGGTGAGTATTTGTTCTCTTGGTTTTTTTTCAAGTAATAATTTTCTATACAAACTTTATTTTTTAGCTACAAGGTTTCACTACAAATAAGGTTGTGGTTTCTCAATGAGCTGCAAATTGTGCCTGACTCATTGTAAGAGATATGAGCTTGTGTAAGGAATGTGAGGGTGACATTTTCTTCCTCTTTACAATTTCTTGAGTTCTTCAATATACACAATTCCNTTGCTTTACTTCCCTTGATCTTTCAGGAAGGGAGTGTTTATCAACCATTATTCCCATATTCACCATGTTCTGTGACATTATTCCTGGGGAGACATGAATGAATATCTACTAACACCAATGTAACAATGTCACCAAAATCCAGCCAAGTAGAGTTACAGAAATATAGATGAGGGGTCACTTACAGGAGCAGGAATGACTGAAAGGAAGATGAATTACCATAAGCTCACTGCAACATGGGTGATGATTTCTGAAAGCTAGAGCTCTCAGCCCACTGCATGATNTGCAGGCNGCTCAGCAGATCACAAGNTGTTTCTCAGGCATTTGTATGGGTCTCCTTCTAGGCAACTCTCTTGGTCAGCTGTACTGAGACTCTTATAGGCAGCCTGTTTGAGTTGAGAGTGTCTNTCAGAATTCCTTCATGTTCATGTAAGCTAGGAAAGGGAGGGTCCTGCCCTATAAGTTTAGTTTCAGGGACTTCCTGAAGGTTCTGAGTTGTTTATGGAATTTTAAGAAAACTTTTTTTTTTCAGAATGTTTACAGTGTTAATGAGTTTCCCTGATAGATCGAATCTTATACCTTCCTACACAGCATCCTGAGTCTTATAGTGTTCCTCAGAGAAAACTGCTATAAAACATACTTACTGTATTTATTTAAGAAAAAAATTAATGTTACTACAATTAAAACTTAGAACCCATATAATACAATGTCTTGGACCTGCTCTCCAGAAACCAGAAGATCTTTGATACTCTGG
Organism: Neotoma lepida; assembly: GCA_001675575.1. NCBI lineage: Eukaryota > Metazoa > Chordata > Mammalia > Rodentia > Cricetidae > Neotoma > Neotoma lepida. The sequence goes on from LZPO01056210.1 coordinate 13,009, forward strand.
TCTTGTCAGCAGTCACTTTTNGTGTTCTGTCTAGATTTTAAAATTATTTTCTACAAATGATCCATCTGTATTATCTAACTTATTTATTACCATAATCCAGAAGAATACATTTGTGTCCCATCTGTCTTAAAGATTTTAAAAACTACGTTTCATCCCAAAAGATGTGTTGTAACTCATGAACTCGTCAACTATGAACTTTTTGACAAATATGAAAGTTATGCATAGCTTAATGAAATGTAACTCAAGTAAGAAAATAATTAGACCTTAGCACTACACATTCAAAGATGATGACAAATGGAGTGGTACACACATGGCAAAGGAGACATGCTAATTATTAATTCAGACTAGTCAGAAAGCATTAATTTTAATCTCTGAGCAAAAGATATAACTAGTGTTATAATTAAAAAAGGAATTTTAAAATATTTTTACACAATTTGGATCTCATGTTTGAGAAGAAATGTTGGTGAGACAATATAGATATAGCTTCTTACATTACTCTGAGACACAATCTTACAGCAAACTCCTTGATTTTGTGTCTCTTACAGTCTTTCTACCCAGTCTTTCCAATGTTCCCTGAGCTTTAAGTAAATGACTGTTTTACAGATGTATTCATTGAGACTAGGTTACATAATTTTGAGTTTTGATTGGTGTGATTTTCTGTAGTGGACTGTCTGTTGCAAAGGAAATTTCCTTGGTAAAGGTGATGAAAGTTCAAAACTACACTTATCTATGGGTACAAGAAAAAATGTTTATATTTTTGTTAGGGATTGAGCTGGCTTAGNAAAGTANTGGTTGTAGGTTCAACTCAATATTCTTGACTTTACTAGCACTGAATAGTTANCTNGATTTTCAGTATTAGGCATGATTTCCCTCTTATTGAGCAGATCTTAGGTCCAATTATGGAGCAGTGGCTGGCCTAAGCTGAATAAGGATAACAACCAATAGGCATGCCAAAGTAGACAGGGAAAGGACCAAGGTCCCAACCCTAAACAAATAACTGAAGGCAAAAATGAAATGCTTAGAGAGGGAGAAATTTTCATCTTTAGAGAAGAGCAGATCAACTGGTTATCCAGTACCAAATGATAATCCCTAAATGATACATACACGTAACATTATACAGACTGCACAGGTTATAGTTAGGAATGTGTGTGTGTATGTGAACATACACATATAGTCAACCACTAACAATTAATGAAATAAGAGGCCATGATTGTGAAATAGAGTAAGGAAGTGTATATGGGAACGTCTGGAGGGAAAGAAAGGAAGGGAGAACATTTGTAATTTATTATAATTTCAAAAAAAAATAAATGGATGTTCATGATGATGTTAATCACATAAAACTCTAATTGTGTGCATATAAATGTTATTGAAAATATATNCCATTAAAATATTATTAGTTAAAATGATAGAAAATTGATCCAGGACTTTATTAATATTTATTTTGTTACAATTTGAAGCAAAATAAAGAATGAAGAATTGAAATGCTTTCAATGTTTATTGTAGCTTTTTGTTGTCCTGTATTCTATCTGTAGACTAGAATACTCTGTCTTTAAAAGTGCTTGGGTGTATGCTGAATTGACTACTGATAAATTCCCAGTACATCATGAGCAATATTGCATGAGTGATCTGGTAGGTCTATCTATCAGTTTCTCAATTAATTCATTCATTACCTTACTTAATAAAANCTCCACAGATCATTATCACTATACCCTGCTTACAGAATATTCAAACAGGAAGGGGCTTCGGCAGCCCTATACAACAATCCAATGCTTTATGAATGAATAAACAGCACTACACAGGGAGAACATAACTTATTCAGTGCTATACACATAGAGATATCAAAGCATAGTATACTGGCATTAAACTTTTAGGCCTTACAGAAAAGTTTTAAATAGATGAATATTTCTTTCCACCATGTCTTTGTTAGGGTTTCTATTACTGTGAAGAGNCACCATGACAGTGGCAACTCTTATAAAGAAAAACATTTAATTGGAGTGGTTCACTTACAGTTCAGAGGTTTAGTCCATTATCATCAAGGCAGCATGCAGGCAGGTATGGTGCTAAAGAAGGAGATGAGAGTTCTTACATTTGAATCACAGGCAACAAGAAGTGGTCTGTATCACTGGTTGTGGNTTGAGCATGTATGAGATCTTAATGGTCATCTCCACAGTGACACATTTCCTCCAACAAGACCACACCTACCCCAACAATGCCACACCTCCCAGTAGTGTCANTCCCTTTGTTGTTATTTTTTTCAAACAACCACATACCAGTTAGTCAATTTCTATTGATATCAACTACTTTCATAACTGTAGAGTAATCCTCAAAACTTAATGTCCAATAACATTAAATTATATTAATTTCAACCATCTTTATATTATTAGGTCTGCTCTAGACTCTTACTTTCCAATTAGTTACCATATTTTCACAATATCATTCACTTCTTTCACTAGTTTTACAGTTTATAAACTTTTCTCAGCGCCCACTGTCATTCATGAGACAGTATTTCTAACTTGAGATTCCTGAACATTACTAGTCAAGTATTTTGCATATCAGCCAGCTTTCATTGATCCAATTATGCCACATGGTAATATTGAGATTAAAANCTAATCAAAATCATCATTATTGGGCATTATATCAGGGCACCACTGTACTATAAATTTCTAAATTCTAATGATATTTTCTTAAATTGTGTGTCTTAGATTTTGTCTATAGTTTGACACTTTTAGGTTAACATTTGTTTTATAATGAATTAGTAGTTTGGTAGTATGATAGCATGGAAATATTCTATTCCATTCCCAAATTTTGACAGTAATTCCACCACATTTTATGAACCTTATTTATAATAGTTCTTCCTAAAGTTATATAATTACGCTTTTTGTTTTTCAAATTGTCTACATTTATTAATTGAAATTAATTTATATAAAACAACTATAAACTATTCATTAGATAATCTTTACAAATATGTATTTATGTTGTAATAATTGGTATTTAATTGTCATTTTGCCAAACTTAATGCCACCTGAGAAAATAGCTTCAATTAAGATAATTTCTAGAATTAGTTTGCCAGTGAGCATTTTTGAGGACTGTAAAAATTGTTAATTAATGTGGGAGGTCCTGACCCACCCTGAGTCAAACCGTTTTCCAGGATGGGGCTTTAACTCTGAAGGAGCAAAGATAGTATGCAAGCAGGGATCCATGTGTCCGTATTTTTTCTGTGCTTGAGTATGGACATGATTCCTTAAATTCCTGCCTTGACTTCCAACAACGAGGGACTGCAAATTNGAGTTGTAAGCTTTAGTTTACAATTGTAATCCATCCCTTCTTCTCCTATGCTTTTTTGTCAAGGGATTTGTTACAGCTATGGAAGTGAAAGTAGAAAAAAACTCATGGACATGTTCTATTGTTGAAATGTTCTATCTTTGGTCATTGTGAATTATTTCAGAATTTTACATTGTGTTTTAAAAAATGACCCCAATTTTTGAGCATTTGCTTAGTTTCCAAACCTCTTGACTCTCNTATCTCCACATCCAAAGTGCTGAAATTGCTAGCATGNGGCACATGTCTTTGAAGTAATTAATACTTCATGGTGAATGGTATTTAGAAAACATTTCCTGAATGTTAGGGCACACATTGCTATTGCATGATGCTGTTTTTAGAACATTCGGAGGACAGTGCTAAGAAGTGCNTGATGATTAATTCATGTAAGCACGTGTNTATACATATAAATGTCTTTCTTTGTACCCAGGAGTGTTTTATTTTTTAATTTTAAATTATTTATGGTAGTATAAAGCCAATTCTTAGAGTTGGAAATATATTTACCTTCTTTTTCTACTCCACTATACATGCTCAATAGATTCAAACCCCCGCTAAGTAGTGAAATAAGTGCTTTTGCTACAGAATCTACATTTGTAAAATTCTATTTATTTTTAGCATCACATTCTCTCTTAGTTAGATGCTAGTCAAAAATACTATTTTGCAAAGTTACGTAGTATAGTTACTTATTTTTCTATTTTTTTAGTGTGATTACTCAATTCTTCTTCAGTGGTGTTATGTTAATGTGTCATAAGTTGTATTACATATTTATTCTGTGAAATGCATATTTTTGTTCTTAATTTTTTTCTTCTGTTATATTTTTACTTGATGATAGAAATTTAGCAAATATTGACATATTCATACAGATATATAGTCTTTTATCCAGCACTAGGAACAGCAAACAGAAAAGATCCACCACTTAGTCTATTCATTTCATTTGCTATATGTTCTCAACACACACTTAGGATGCACCTTTTTCTCCTTGGTGCTGTAGTTTTCTTTCCTTTTACTTTATTTTGTTTCTTTTTTTTTTAAGATCGCCTAAAAATGGAACCATTCAATATGTAGCACTTGGCATTTGACTATATTCATCTCATAAAAGGTATTTAAAATTCACTTACTTGGTTATATTCATAAATAATTAACTCATTTTAATCACTGAGTGAAATCTATTGTCTATGTATAACAACCATTTACTCATTCAACAGTTGAATGACATTTGGGTGGTTTCCAGTTTAGAGTGAACAGAAATAAAACTGCTAAATATTTGCATATAGNTTCTGAGGTAAGAAATCATGTTATTTTTTATGGAATAAATTCCTTGAAATTTGCTTGCTGAATTAAGTAAATGAAAATTATAGTTTANAGGAAAACCAAACTTTTTCAAAATTGCTTTGCCATGTTCCATTTCTATTATTATATTTCAGGGGTTCTTCAACTTCTGAACTCATTAACAATAGCATTTTTATTTATGTNTTATTTTTTCTGGGGTATATTTCCCCAGAGAATATTATTATGCATACTTTATAAATTATTATTTCACCCATGTCAGTCTTAAGTATGTGTTTATACATAGCCAACTTTTGCTACACCATGTTTTTGGAGTATTTTAAGATCNATAACAGATCTCATGTGCCTGCANCACCAACACTGTGAAACTCAGTGCATATATACAACACAACCATCCAATCTTGAGATACTGTTATTAGTAAACTCCCATAATTTATGGTAATATTCACCTATTTTAAAGTCCCATCAGCTTTGACAAATGTGTTCCTATATGAGATAACCATTATAGGCAATATTAAGTCANTTTCCAGCCCTTAAAATCTATTGCACTGGACTTCTCCATTTCTTTCATTTTAAATAACAAAAATTATTCTTCTCTTTAACTATAGCCTTGTTTTTTCCATAATATCTTATGTCTCACATAATATACTGTGCAAAATTTTAGATTCCATGTTCACCTGGAATTTTTGTATTTAATCATTAAAACTTTAACTTTCATACTCAAGGTACAAATCTGTTTGCAGATATGTGATTTTCTTGTAATGCCTTCAAATTTGTATCTTTTAAATAGTTTCATTCTTCTAATAGTATGTTTATTTACTAATGGGTTTAAATTTAGACAATGTTATTTAAAGTGTTGTCTATGGAACAAGGAAATGATTCTTGATATACAAGNCTGGTGATCTGAGTTTGCTATCTGAAACCTACACTAGGAGACAGCAGCCTCCACATGCTTCCTNTTGAATGTATTTGCCTGCATTCCTTCTCAGACANTGCATGATTACCAATAATGANGAATGAATGATTAAAAATAAAACAGCACCAAATCCAGGTTACAAAGAAGCTACCCTGTATTTTCTTATGATTTATATTTTATGTTTTTTAGATTCTTGTCTTTGATTATTTGGGGAATAAGTTAGAGTACAACATGCTGTGTCTAAATGTATATTAAATATGCACAACAATGTTTAAGTTTCCTACATATTCAAAACCTTGTGGAACATATTACCTTGTNTTTGCTTTTGTGATCTTTATTTTCTTGCATTATTTTATTCTTTCTATTCTTTTGAAAATACCATATTGTCTTGATTATTTTTTTCCTAGGAAAAAATACAAAAACAGATACTGAAGTTCATTCAAACTTGTTAATTTTCTGTAATTATTTTTTTAGCTAGTTTGTCTCTTTTANTTAAGCATGAAAAGTAGCTTTTCAATCTCTTCAATAATGTATTCTTGGGATTCAGTTGAGTTTATGTTGCTTAAATCAGTTTGGAAGAGGCAGAGTGATCAGGACAGCAGCCTGGAAAAACAAATGTAAGACAAACAATCTGAAAGGAGAGAGCAGATTAACTGCTTGGAAGAGGCTCAGACCAACTGAGCAACCTGGTAAGGACATTTCCCCAAACTGTTGAGCTAATGAGCAGGGTGCTTCAGGGTCCCAGCTTTTGTGAGAGCTGTCACCCATGCTGGAATAGGCTCTGGTGATATTGTCTTTGAGTCATTTCTGTTCCTCTAAGTAACCCCTCACCCACATTCCTTCACATACTCACGATGAAACACATTTATTCACAAAGCTGGACTTTGGAAGTATCCATAATTTGGTCTCTTCCTATTTGGAGTGAATAAACATGGGTGTTGTGTTTCCCCAGAAAAAAAATCTACCTTCAATCACATGTCAATTGGNGTTTTAATTGCTTAGGTCTAGTTGAAGAAGCCATATTGTTGAAATTTCATGGGTGTAGCTTCCCTGTGATAACATTTTCCCATCCTCTGGTTCTTAGAATCTTTCTATTCCCTCTTCTTTGATATCCCCTGTTGAGTAGTGGTTATGTTGTAGGTATGTGCATGATACTAAACATATAAATGAACAATAAATTTCATTGAATGACATTTCTATCTTATACTTTTGTTGACTATAGCTGTTCATCCAGAAGTTATGCTGCAGCTTCTTTGGCATTTTATCAGCTGATAGTACATAGTTTATTGAAGTCTGCTTGTGTGTCAGGACACTTTCTTTTCTCTGTTCCATTTTCTTACCTGGGAATTCTGAAATAATGATGGATAAGAAAGACAGGAGAAAATTCCTTTCTATTTCTATAAATCCAATAGTAAATCCTTAGGTGTTCCATCATTATATTTGATATATAGATACAGTTTTGTTATGATTACTATTTATTTGACTAAGTTTTTTTTTCCTGTTTCTACTCTATTGTGATTGCCTAGTAAATGGACTTTGAAATATTTCAAAGGTATTTCCTGTATCACTGAGAAAAATCATCATGTTCTCCTAAAATTCATCCCCAAACATGTGAATATTGATTTGATTGCTACATTAATTGTGGTTGTTATTTTCCAAAATATTCATTGATGCCATACTTAACAATAAATTCCATTCATATGAGATATTATTGGTGGAAATTTTCACCTTAGAAACCATCCAGCTTTCCTCTCCAACACAGTATAAGTTCTGTAGTTCTGTTTATAAGATGCCCTTTAAACCACAAGATGGAGCACTGTTGTATTACAATTTCCTCTGAGATTAAAACATTTTATCTTGCAAAGAGCTCCTTAAGCAGGAAGGTAAACAACTCAAAATAGTTTCAGGAAGTCCCTGAAACTGACCAGATTCCCTGCACCTCTTATGCAAGAGCAAACACATCAAGCTTCAAAGAAGACTGCTTGACCAGACCAACTTCCCAAAAGAACCAGGAACCTGCTGAGCTATCTGGAAGAACTTGAGACCAGAGTCACTTGGTTTGAACTTGTTGAGCTGCTTGCTGGCTGTGGAGGTTTTCCAGCTTTGAGTTATCACCTGTTCTGGGTTGGGCTTTGGTGATGCCACTGTCTTTGAAACATTTCTCCTCCTGTAAGAAACCCTTCACCCATACTTCTGTGAGGAACTCCAGTAAAACACATAAATTTACCAGAATAAACTTTAGTGGTATCCGTATTTTGGTTTGTCATAGGCTTACTTTCTGGGATGTGTATTGAATCTACCAATGAAAGTTCTATCAATGACCTAGCACTGTATAGCATCTCTAATCATAGAAACAATTTCTATACAGCATGTATGCATTCCACATATGATTAAATTTTCTAAACATATGAAAATGACAGTTTGAGAAAACTTGTAAAATTATTATAAATACATTCATTGTTAAGAATGGTACACATATTATACCACAACATGTCTGTCTAGACATGACCTGAGCCATGACAACACCAATAGATATCCTAATGTAAAAGGATGAAATTCAGTAAGGCCGTAGTGCTACACAAAATACTTCAAGCAATGAATGCCTGTGAGAGTGGGAGACTTAGTCTTCCCCTGGGATGAGGCCTTTTATTGGTTATTCAATTAGGAAGAAGTTACCCTAAAATAACAAGAAACACTAAACTGACTGAGTAGATTATATGTATGCTTATCCAATGTGTGTGTGTGTGTGTGTGTGTGTGTGTGTTTAAGAATTAAGAAGAGAAGAACAAGAGGAGACTACGAAGAAGGAACAATTATAAAAAGTGGAAGGGGAAATGATGAAACACATTTTAATTTTTAAAAATGCAATATAAACCATGTTTATTAAATGTTTATTTGACTAAGTGGTTACAAGTAATCAAATAGGCAGAGAGCAAAACTTAAGTGTGTTGGTCAATATTTTTCTATCCACATTACAAGCCAATGCCATAACCTTCACATAAATGGTCAATATAAGTATGTATTTTCATTACATCAATATGCTCACATTCATACTTACATGAAAAAAAATCTACACAAATTTTAACTTATAAGGAAAAACTCTATCTCTAATGGCATAATTTCTTACCACCATTATTATGTCCAATACCTATAGGAAGAAATAATCGATAAGAATATAACATTTATAATGTTTTTTGTGCTACAAATTTGAATTATCATAGGCAAAGGATAAGAGTTAGTATACATGTAAAATGTTGGTATGTATGAAATGAATTATATGTAAGCAGAATGGACCAGTAAAATTTATAAAGATCAAAACAAGATTTATCATGTTGTATTACTACATTCTTTTTTTTTTGTTTTTCAAGACAGGGTTTCTCTGTGTAGCTTTGGTACCTTTCCTAGAACTCACTTGGTAGCCCAGGATGGCCTCGAACTCACAGAGATCCACCTGCCTCTGCCTCCCGAGTGCTGGGATTAAAAGCGTGCGCCACCACCACCTGGCTGTATTACTACATTCTTTTAGAAGATATTATTCTTCCTTGACCAACTGCTTTGGTTGNAATTAATTTATGTCTAAGAAATTACACCTTAAACATAATTAATAATTACCTCTACAAGAGGATGTAAGTTACAGGCAGAAGGTATAGTCTACATATATTATTTAAAGTCTATTGGTTTAGTAATTCAACTAACTTAATAAAATACAAATTACCACCACCAATGTAAATCATAGTTTGAAAACTACATTCAGTGGGAGTATGTTTCTATTTTAAAATATATTTTAATTGAAATATACTTATATTACTTTCTTCCTCTTTGTTTTCTAGGCCCTCCCAACTACTTCCTTCAAATCCCTCCCATGCCCNTCCAGTCTGAAGTTGATAGCCTCTTCCTCTTTAACATTGCTGCAAACAGATATAAATATATATTATATATGAACAAATATATATAAATAAAACCTGTTGGATCCGTTTTTGCTGTTTGTGTGTATAGAGTTTCAAGGCTGACCACTACACATTGGAAATCAATAGAGACTCATCCCTGTGAGAGAATGATTATCCTCTAAATATTCATTACTTGCCTGTAGTTTTTGTCTTTGGGTGGGACTCTGTGATGGTTTTAATAAGAATGGTCACCATAGGCCTTTACCTTGAATGCTTAGTCACCAGGGAGTGGAACTCTTTGATTAGATTAGAAGGATTAGGAGGTGTGGCCTTGTTCACTGGAGGTGAACTCTCAGGCTTCAAAAAGCTCACCAGTCACAGTCTCTCTCTCTCTCTCTCTCTCTCTCTCTCTCTCTCTCTCTCTCTCTCTCTCTCTCTCTCTCTCTCTCTCCTCAGCCTATGGAGGAGGATATAACTCTCAGATACTGTTCCAGTGCTGTGACTGATGCTATTCTCCTTGCTGTGCTCCCCACCAACATGATAATGGACTAAACCTCTGAAACTGTAAGCCAGCCCCCAGTTAAATGATTTTTTAATGAGAGTTACCTTGGTCACGATATCTCTTCACAGCAGTAGAACCATGACTAAGACCATGCCAAGTTGTCCCCCTTCTATGTTAATATGTGAGTTGGTGGTGCCATTTTTNCTGGTCTTATTTATGCAGCCATTTCTAAGAGAGACTGTTTTAAAGGAGTTCCTGATGGTTGGGGTTCTTAAATCATTCTAGCCCTCTTACGTGTTCAGTTGCTGAATATACTACACACTAAAAGGACCTGGGACTATGATGATTTTGGCTGTATCTGCCATGAAAACCTCTTTCTAGAGGTCAAGCTTTCATAATTCCAGAAAATAATATGCAAAGTTACCAAAAGAGGGTAGCCATATAGAGTCCTATCCAATTGTAACACCTATGAAAAACAGTAATTGCAAGTATGGCAAGATATCCGTAAAGGTGGAATAAATTGCACTCAACAGGACAATGACAAACAGAGGTAGTCTGATTGTTCTTACAGCCCAGGCACCAAGAGGAAAATCATCCTTGTACTGGAAATTAAGCCAGATTCTGAGAGCTAGTAAATCATGGACCATAGAAAAGAATCCACTGCCACCATATGGCTAGAACAACATAATTCCTAACTACATTTTCAGTATTTATAAATATATATTTATAAACATATATTTATAAATAAATATATGTATTTATTCTCATATTCACAGATCTGTACAGTTACCATCTCTCATAAAAGAAGCTTGTCTTCAAAGCAAGTGGAGACCATAACAGAAAACCACAAAGACACAATGCACAGATTGATACATTATGTGGAGCTCAGTCACAAAGGATACAAAAGCACATGGATATATGGCTTAGTCATAATAGTTTTCTTATTTCTTCAAAAATTATCTTGTTTCCTTTTATTGAAAATCATTTTTTTCTCATGTAATATATCCTGATTATGGTTTCTTATTCCTCTACTCCACCCAGTTTCTCCCAATCACCTCTCCATCAGGATCCATCCCCTTTCTGTCACTCCTTTGAAAACAAACAGACTTCTAAGGGATAATAATATAATTAAGTAAATTAAATAAATAAAATAAAACAAAACCCAACATACTGGAATAGAACAAAACAGCAAGCAAAGAGAAGGAAAAGATCTGAAGAACAGGTACAAGAAACAGGTACAGGTGCAGAAACCCACTGATCTTCACGTGCAGAAATCCCAGAAAAATACAAAATTGGAATGATTCATTTATATAATTATTCTTTATCAAAAAAATATCAGGAGTCAAATATTGCAGTAAGAAAGTGAATGNTGAGAGAAGTGGAAGAGAAGTGACCAGTGACCTCCTATCCCTTCTGTTCTTCCATCCAAAAGGCTGAGATCTTTTCTAAGCCCTGCCTTACTACTTCTTGTCTTTCTATCTGTCCTCAGTCTTCCAAAACCTCTATAGTTAATTTTNATCAGCTAGTGGCTAGCTCTGCCCTCTGATTCAAAGCAAGTTTTATTGTCAGAATGCTATCAAACTATCATATAACATTGGAAACCATACTATATATGCAAAGGAGTTGTAAGGTAAACAAAAGAAAACAAATAAATAAATATGTAAATAAAAACTAAGAAAGATAAAATTTTAAAAATATTTTACAAAAAAAATTAAAACTATGCATGACATTATGAGACAAGGAACACCCAAAGATGTCATGGAGTTAGTTTTCTGTTGGACATCTACTTAATGTCGGTGGGGCATGTGGTCTACACTTAAGAGTAGTTTGTTTTCTCAGTGAGACTTCCTGAAAATGTTGTCAATCATCTGGATTAGGGAGGGGACACGTATTCACTTCTCCCATGTGGTACAGATCTGTGAAGGCCCTGTGCATCTAACCTCAGTCTCTGTGAGTTCATATTCACAACAGTTCTGTTTAGAGGGCCTTGCTTCCTTGGTGTCTTCTATCCCCTCTGGCTCTGACTATAGGTTCCTCTCAACAAACCAATGGCAAGTCCCTGATGCTGAAGATAGCACCAATACAGCTCATTGAACATGGTGAAAACTAGCTGGTGCCTACATAAATCCTTCAATGTTATGGGCTAGTGTCTTCGGCATAGGAAGTTACTCTTCACACCCAAAGGAGAAACATAAATACGAACCCAGCTACAAAACTCTAATATACAATGGTTTCCTGCCTGAAAGAATTGCTAGTGCAATGGTGGCACAAAACTTGTGGGAGTAACCAACTAATGTATTATTTCACTTAGGACCCCTTCCTCAAGATGGAACCTGTATCTGACACTGCTTGGATGACCAAGATCCTGTGACTAGATAGCCCAGGAATCTAGAGTACAACCAAATACTACTTACTGTTCTACTAAAAGAACATAGCAATGAAATGACTCCTAATGATATTTTGCTATAATCAAAACCAGTGCCTTGCTCAACCATCAAGAAAGAATCTTNCTCTCACAGCAGATGTGAATAAATACAGGGACTCATACCCAGACATTACACAGAGAGTGAGAGAAATTGGTGCATTCAGTACTAAAGGGGATGTCTCCATCAAATACTTCCCCTCAGGGCTTGGAGAACCCTATGGAAAAACTTCCAACATTAGAATGTTTGTGCTTGAAGCAGAGGTTATTACAGACAGCGTGCTAGCTTTACGGGGCTTTGAGAAACTTTGAAATGTGGAAGAAACNTAAGTAGTAATATTGGAAATAGATTACTAGAGTACATACATACCAATGCAAATGTAATGACCGTAATGTTATCATAACTATTAAGCACAGATTTAACAATTTTCAAGCATTTTAGGAGCCATGAAATATATGTTAAAATTAGAGTTAATATTTTAATCAGACAAATGTTTCAGTGTATGCATCATTCTAATGGATTTTCATGAAAAGGGACTGAATGAAAATGAATTTTTCAAATATTTGTGTTTGCCATTACCTATATTTAAATTAGATTGAATATTATACCTACATTTTTGCATATATGCTTATGCATTACAATTTGTTGAAGAGTAAGTAATTATGGAATATTTGTATGCAAAAATTATGAAAAAATCAATTATATATTAGTTCAGAATCAAAAAGTAGTTGTCTGCATTTTAATTTTGNTTTAATACTGAGTATTCAATATNAAAAAACTGTAGATTGTGCTACAACTAGAGTAGAAATGATGCTATACATTAAATAATTGAATAAATCACAAGCATTGTATATAAACTGTACAATTCAAAGAATTCACATTCCATAACTTCCTGAGATTGAGTTTTTATATTAATTTCCCAAGTGTGATACAAAAAATAAACATGGACTGTATTAAAAATTAAAATATGACCATTATAAAAATAGATGAGAGTAAGTATTTTTAAAAGAAACTTATTAAAATCTAGGAATTTTTCTCANAGTTAAGTTTTTCTGTACTTTACATCCTAGAAGTCACTTATATACACTACAGTGCTATATGAATACATAGATAAATAAATATTTTTTATTCAGAGAAAAGAAACATTTGCAAAACTAAAAACAAACTAGTAATAAGTTTGAAAACCTTATGTATCAATAAAATGAAATGCATGAATCAATTCTAAAGTTGAACCTGTAAAAATATAAAATTATTTATTCCTATGAAAAAGTAATTTGAAAAGATGCAATAAAATATTTAATTATTTATTCCTATGAAAAAGTAATTTGAAAAGATGCAATAAAATACTTTTGTAAGGTAAGATAGTATCATAATTATGGCAATTTTAAAGTTAANAGGTACATTTTTGTGATTTTGGAATGTCATTTTATGTAGACTATGGAAAATTGGATTTAAATGGTACATGTGGGAATAATAATTTAAGAATGCTTAGTGGAAGCCCAAGAAGAACGATAATCAGGGCCCTTGCTGTGATAGGCAATAATTAACATGATANGACTGAAGAATACATGTCTTGAACTCAATCACTTTANCTCATAACTTAACAAATACTCTTCTTGGATTTTACAGGGATGATAATTTCATTTATAATGTAGTTACAGATAAAATTTTCTCCAACAACATGAAAGGCTAATAGTGCTAACAATGGAGTAGATTTGCTCATATTTTAATTGGAAGACAAAGGTCATTCATTACTCTCAAGAATTACTAAGATTATAACTTTAAATGTGGATATATAGGGTGAAGTCATTTCAAAAAGCAATTTAAAGGAGAATAGCTTGTTGAAACAGTTTTCTCCATTGAAGCAATTCTATCCTGTAGAAACTTGCAACATGATGCCAAAGAATTTTGCTAAGCAACCGCGGAGTTCCAGCAAGGAAGTGTTTAGTGAAGAAAAATGGCAGTGAATTTTTGTGAGCCTGCAGTGTTTCTTCTTGCTTACTAGGGGAACCTTTCTTCTGCATGGCACCATAGCTGTGGAAGTGACAATGAAAACTACTAGAAACAACAACAACAACAAAATTCTTTGAAGAGGCAGGGTACAAAATCAACTTGAATAAATCAATATCTTTTCTATATAAATAAAAACAAACACATGAAGAAAAAGATCATGGACACAACTGTTACAGCAATATCAAAAACAATGTCTTAGAATAAACCTAACCATAGGTCAGAAAGACCTCTCCAGTAGAAACTTTGAGTCTCTGAAGAAAGAGACTGGAAATTGGATAGATATCTCATGTTCATGAATTGGTAGAATTGATATTGTGAAAATGACCATCCCACCAACTGCAATTTACAAACTCAATGCAATCCCAGTCAGAATACCATTACCATTCCTCTTTGAAATAGAATAAAAAATTCTACAACTCACATTGAATCAGAAAAGACCCTGCATAGCCAAAGCAGTACTGAGCAAAATAACAACAATGACAATAATGATCATCATCATAATAATAACAACAGCTATAGTAATAAAACAACATGTTGCTGGCACAAAAATAGACATGTAAACTAATGGAACAAAAATCAAAGATTCAAACACAAATGCTTGTAACTACAGCCATCTTATGTTTGACAAAGAGGCAAAAATCGTACACTGGATAACTGTAATGATACAGTTGTGGCACACGTATGTTGGAGGTAATGAACAGCTCTCTATTTGGAGTTATACCCTAATGAACTAGCGTGGTGCTGCAAATCTAACTTAGTATTCAGTTACAGTGAAGTCATGGTTATTGGAGAGAATCTCCAGCCACCACCTATTAAAACAGGATAATCCCTACAACAGTCAATAAACATTTGTGCTGATGCATACAGATAAGTGTAGTCTTGACTTCTCATCAAGGAAACTTCTCTTTGCAGCAGAGACCACNACAGAAAACAGAAACAGTCAGTATGAATGGTTGTGGATACAACTCCCAATGGATGCATCTACAAACACTTCTGGACCTAAGGCTCAGGGAGTACTGTGGAAGAAGGGGCAGAAAGATTGTAAAAGCCAGAGGAGAAAGGGTCTTGCTGTGAGATTTTGAGTGATTCTTAAGTCCAGTTAGATTTTTGCTGGTTACTGTCAAGATATGAGTGNCACTATTTTGCCTTTATGGATATCTTGCTGTGTTAGACATTGCTGTGGTTCATAGACATCATGGCTGGNTAGGACTATTGATTGCTTTTCTCCCTGGACAGATTTCAGAATACATTATAATATTTTGAAAACTATATTATGAAAGAGAAAGTGTCATAGAGTTAAAAAATATGAATGGGTAATTTGATGTTGAACTTATTAAATCATAGGTAAAATTTATCTGTATACATTCCTAATGTGCTGATATAAATGAGATGTGTATACCTCTAAATAACATTATATGACTTGTATTTTAAAATGATGAATCTGGCTGCAAGTAGACACTTGAATCGAGAGGCTCAACCAGAAAGATGTAGAATACTTAGATTTTTGTTGAATTCNCAGTAAATGGAGATAAAGGATAAAGAGAAAGAAGACACAATGTGTCAAGTATTAAATGAGTATTAAATGAGATTATAATTAGAGTATGTTTAAATCTGTCCAACTTTTCTCTTTATCAAAGGCAAAAAGCACCTTGGGGATGAAATTGTTTACTTGGGTTATACTTGGTCACATCATCACCTAGTGAAGTTGGGGAAAGAAGCATCGAGGAACACAGCTTAGGAGCTAGTTTTCTGGCTTATTCAGTCTTGTGCTCAACTGGCTTCTTTATACAGTCCAGGACTTACCTTCCTAAAGATGGTGCCAAGCACACTGGGCTGGNCCCTCCTGTATTAATTAATAATTAAGCCATCCCCCACAGACATGCTCAAATATCAATCTGATCTAGTTAACTCTTCAATGGTGGCTTCTTTCCCGGCTGGTTCTAGGCTGTGTCAAGTTTATACAGAAACTGTGATGCTCTTGTACACAGTTGTGTAATAAGGAAAAAGAGCTACAAAAATCCAATGAGATAAAAAAATACATAATGAAGATTATAAGCAAAATGTAAACAAANGATATTTTAGAATATTATTTTAAAAGTCAAGGAACTGGATGAATTCAACAAAATAAGATTAAATGTAAAATGTTCTATGAAGAATACAAATTTGACCAAGAGCATCAAGTAATTTAGAAAGCGACCAGCAAAATGAAACTATCTTCTTATGAATTTTAAATACTATGCCACTAATAAATAGCACCCATAGTATTTAAACATGTATAATTTATACAGTAACATATTCTGACTTGTTTTGCTACTCTGCTTACTTAGATAAAGCAGTATTTCTTCTAAACTCCATCAGAACATTAATGACTTTTTTTCTTATTTAACTTCACTGTGTGTTAATTTAAATTCATATCAGGGGAATGTGCAATAATCATGGCAACACATTCATTGAGATGAAGATGTTCCAGATGGAGTTATGTATTTATTTATTGAAAATAGTTTTTTTCATACAATATGTTCTGATTATAGTTCCCCTTACCCTACTCCTCCCAGATCCTCCCGCCCTCTTCACCCACCCAAATCCACACCTTTTCTTACTGTTCTCATTAGAAAATAATCATCTAATAAAAATAAAGTAAATCACAAAATAAAATAACAATAGGACAAAACAAATAAATGAACAGAAAATAACCAAAGAAAAAGCACACTAAAATAACCATAGACACAGAGATTTATACATTTGTACACACAGAATTCTC
>LZPO01056212.1:13865-24218 GCA_001675575.1 Neotoma lepida
TCTTTCTTTCTTTCTTTCTTTCTTTCTTTTTTGAGATGCCAAAATACAGGATCCTGTACCCTCCTAGAGAGAATACAATGTGTCTGTCTCAAATGGTAGCCCATGCGTACAGACGTTTCAAAAACATTAAGGAAGTTGATGAAAATGGAGACAAAATGTGGCATTACTGGCTAACCTGAAAATCACAAAAAATCTACAATTTTCATTTTACCTAAATCAGTTCTACCATCCCATGCCCAGAGGCACTCAAGCAGCAAGCTTATACACACTGCTGTGAATGTAGACCTCATACGGCAGCCGAGGTATATAAATATGCAAATCAGAGATGTATACAGAAACAGCCTTCCAATCGGGAACACCAGCTGTCACAGGCAGCAAAATCACTCCGAGGACTTGGCATTGGTGAATTGGCAAATACCCCCTGGTTATTGCTGTCCCATCAATCATGGGCCATTTGGCAGGGCAGCATTCTTGAACAGGCGTTCTCTTCCTTTTAGCTCAGGGAAAGAACTTTCTCTAAGGCAATGAAATAAGCTGCTATAAAATTTGATCCAAGTATCTGATATAGGGAGTTATTGATCATATCTAGATACAAAAATTCCGTCTTTCTGTTATTTGAAATAAATTACAACATCTCCAAATAAAACAAAAGCATCAAGCTAATGTTTTGTCTGTCTGCACCAAAGAACTGTTGGGAAAGATTCTGCCGAGATATGAGTGACAAGCAATATGGAGAATGTAGTAGTTTGTTAATTTATTGTAAAGACTGTTGAAGACCATAGATCCCTTAAGTTATCACCCCTGAGTATGAAGCAGAAATGGAATGAAGAGAAGGAGAAAGATAGGGTACCCCAATGTCTACTCCAACTCTAGTTTATCAGGAGAATGAATACGACTTTCGCTTCTCCACAGTCAACATGGTTTACAGGCATCAAGGCATTCAGAGAGAAGTAAATATGTCACCGATTTTAAATAGCAGTGTTATCCAGCAGAGAGCAGATCAATGGAAGTTGCNTAGGTTTTCAGATGCTTCGGGATATTAAAGAACAGTCCCATTTCCCCCTCCATAAACCATTCCATCCAGAAGAATGATTTAAAATGAGCCATAAATCATTATCAACTCAGTAACCAATCAGCACTTAGCAAAGTTCTATTCTCCCTCCACTTCCCCTCCCCTTTCCTCTTCCTTGGAACGATCTGCAGTGTGTTCATTTTTTGCTAGCTCTTAGGTCTGCCTGGAACAGCTCTTCTCACTGGCTATGTGGTAGAAAATAATAAGTTTTCTTTCAGATTTAATAGAGAAAATTCTAGTAGAGACCACTCAAATTGTCTTTAGAAAATTTAAAGTGCTCAGTGATTATTAGTTTGATGATGCTCATTACATTCTTGAAAATGAGTTGATAATCCTTACTGCTGTTTCAAAACAGAGTGAACATGTATGGATAATTACAGAGATGTGCTCTCTGCATACAAAGGCAGAAGCTTAAAGAATCACAATAAATTAAGACTAAGCTTTTCTTCAACTGTCGCTAAGGCATTTCTGAGGTCCTGCCTGTTTTGTGAGCATGGATAATATCTCACAAAGTATCATTACTCGTCCATTACCAAGTATCTTTTGATTTTACATTTTACTTGTGGACTGTGATATTGTGGGTGTGTGTGTGTGTGTGTGTGTGTGTGTGTGTGTGTGTGTGTGTGTGTGTATGTGTGTGTGTATGTGTGTGTGTGCAGATGTACTTGCCTGTTTCCTGTATTTTCATGTGTGGGCCAGAGGTCAGCTTCCTCCCGCCCCCTGCTTTGAGTCAGGATTTCTCTGAGTAGCCTTGGCTATCCTGAAACTCACTCTGTAGAAGAGGCTGGCCTCGAACTCAGAGATCTGCTTGCCTCTGCCTCCCAAGTGTTGGGATTTAAAGCATGTGCTACCACCCCCTGGCCTGTCTCTTATACACATCTAGATGTGTATAAGAGACAGGTGTGTGTGTGTGTGTGTGTGTGTGTGTGTGTGTGTAGGCCAAAGATCAGCATCAGGTGGCCTGCTCAACTGCTCTCCATCTTATTTTTGAAATAGAGGCTATCACTGAACCTGAAACTCACAGCTTTAGCAAGACCGACGGGTGAGCAAGCCCCCAGAATCTGCATGTCTCTGCCCTTCCCACCTCAGTGTTGAGGTTATAGATTCTAATAACTGTGTCAGGCTTTTACATGTTAAGGATATTAGGAAACCAAACTCAGGTCTTTATGCTTGTTCATNATTCACTCTACCCATTGAGCTATCTCCTCAGCCCCAATAACATCTTTAGAGTTTAAAAAAGTAATTACTGGATGAAGACTCCATGATAACAGTTAGGGTATTCACCGATCTGTTTACTGGGGTAAACCAATTCAGGCATCCTCTCCACTNTTGATAGTAGTCTAAGCTGGGGTCATCCTTGTGGATTCCTGGGAACTACTCTATCACCTAGTTTTTCCCTATGCCCAGGATGTCTCCTTCTATCATGGTATCTCTTTCATTGCTCTCCCACTCAGTCCTTGTTCCAGCTCGACCATCCCATTACNTTCTNATCCTCCATCCCCTACCCTCCATTGTCCATGCTCACCTCCAGTTTACGCATGGAGATCTCATCTATTTCCCCTTCCCAAGGCAATCCGTGTGTCCCTCTTAGGGTCCTCCTTGTTAGCTAGCTTCTCTGGAGCTGTGGGTTGAAGTCTGGTTATCCTTTGCTTTACATCTATTATCCATTTATGAGTGAGTACATACCATGTTTGTCCTTCTGAATCTGGGTTACCTCACTCAGGATGATATTTTCTATTTCTATCAATTTGCCTGCAGATTTCATGATGTCATTTTTTTTTTTTTCTGAGTAATACTCCATCATGTCTGTCTCTTATACACATCTAGATGTGTATAAGAGACAGGTCAAAGAGAGAGAAGAGGGATTCTATGAGCAAAGGGCATCAAGATCATGATGGGGAAACCTACACACAACCAAACCAAGCTAGTGGGAACTCATGAACTTTAGACCAACAGCTGTGGAGCCTCCATGGGACTGGACTAGGCCCTCTACATAACTGAGACAGTTGTGTAGCTTGATCTGCTTAAGGGGTCCCCCGCCAGTAGGATCAGGATCCATCCCTGGTTCGTGAGCAGGCTTTTTTGAGCCCACTACTTATGGTGGGACACCTCACACAGCCTTGAGGCAGGGGGAGGGCCTTGGACCTGCCTCTACTGAATGTACCAGGCTCTTCTGACTCCCCATGGGAAGACTTACCTTTTCAGAGGAGGGAGTGGGGGGTGAGTTGAGGAGAAAAGGCTGTGGAGGAGCAGGAGGAGGGATGAGAGGAGGATCTGTGGTTGGTATGTAAAATGAATGAACTATTTCTTAATAAAGAAGTAATTGTTTTTATTGTTTGAGAATTTCACACATGCATACAATGTGTTTTGTACACATCTATTCCTCATTCCCTGCATTCGTACTTCCTTCCCTTCCTCTTCTACTAAATTCTCCCTGCAAATTTCGTGTGCCCTTTTTAAAAATCCACTAAGTTCACTTAGTGGTGGCTTTTAAGTGCATGAGTGCAGGACAATCTATGGGCATGGGTAGCATCCTGGAGGCTGCATCCCTGAAGAAAATTGACTGTCCCTCCTGCAATAGCGAGTAACATCTTTTAAGAGAGTTAAATGTACTTGTAGTATTAGAAAAGGAAGGACTTGGTTTTAGACAATAGGCATAAGCAAGCCATGGTGGAGATGCTACTTTACCCAAAACATGTCAGGTATTGTCTCAAATTCCGGTGAATCCTGTCTNTAAGGACGAATAATATTTCATTGTTCTTAAAGGCCACAGCTCCTTTACTTACTCATCCATGGAACACATAGGCTGATTCTGAATTCCAGCTGTTGTGAGTAGTGCTGCAATAGACATGGATATGAAGGCATGACTATGTCATGATGACCTCAGTTCTTTTGGATATAAATCCAGAAGGGAAATTTCTGTTTCATATGGCATTTCTATTTTCAGTATTTTGAAGGACCTCCATACTGTTCTCCATAATGGCTGGTCTAATTTACAACCCCACCAACAATGTACATGGAAGAGTTCCTTTTTTCTTCACATGGTTTTTCATTTGTGGAAGCTAAATTAAGTTAGCCTGAAAGTAGACGATTACTGGAGGTTGGGAAGGGTGCAAAGGAAGGGAGTTTGGCCAAAGGGAAGTTGAATTGTATTGCTGCATGCAATGTTGAAATTTCACTGAACTTATTAGTGTGCACTATTAATGCATGTTAATCAAAATAAAAATGATTCATATAACACTCCAATAGGAACCTATGTTATTCTCTGTGTAAAGTGTTCAGTCAATTTTTATCACAGTTTGAATCCCCATACACTCTGGAAAAAAATAAAAGCAAATGGAAACAAATCCTTAGCATGCAGCTAAGATCTGCATAGCTTGGCACACCCCTCTTTATCTCATCTGTCCTGTACCCATGTGCCAGTTCATTGCCAGGTCCTTTCCACACATTCAAGTTCTGCCAGGCTCTACTTTTTCACACTTCATGGCTGGCTAGCTCTATTTTCACACTTTCTGGGGGAGCATTTCTTTATTTGGGATCTGATGTATGCACATATGTAGGAAGGAAAGTAGAAATAATAAGTAGGGGGTGGGGATCACCAGGAGTCTCATTACTCTATCACTATGTGAACATTTAAAAGATTCAAGACAAAGAATCCTGATAATCATNGCTATATTTCACAAACACCTAGAAACTGTGTTCAGGATAGTTCAGAATACAAAGAAGGCAAAAGTAGGCTGGGAATGTGGTTTACTTGGTAGGATGCTTGCCTAGTCTGCATAACCACATAAACTGAGTATGGTGCTCATGCTTATAATTCCATCTCCCAGGAGGTGGAGGAAAGAAGATCAGAGGTTCAAGGTCACCCTTAGCTGCATAGAAAGTATATGAGGACAGCCTCGGGGATACATGACACCTTGCCTTAACAAAAAACGTAAGCAAAGGATAACATTTTTTTTTTAACTTGGGAAAGAGCTAATGAAGACATAAACTAGAGAATGTAAGAAAGCATAGTTTACAAAAATATGTTCACTGATTATAAGACAGATAGATGAAATAGACAACTTAGAAATAATCCCATTTTCAGGAGGGTGTCATATCAATATTAGAAATAAGAATATAAGAGAAAAAGAAAGGAGATGCTTAAAAGCAAAAATGGCTTTTGACTTGAGCCCAGTAAATAATAAAGTTATTGGATTTAGCATGTTTATAAGTTAGTGTAGGCTANCATTCAGAAAAACAGGGGCAAGGCCGCCTGGTAATAGAGACTGATGATACAGTTAGTGATAATGTCATCAATGAACAAAATCTAGAAAGGAAGAGAAATGTAGATGCTGAAGATCACACACCTAAGGCAGAGCCAGTTGACCCAGTAGGAGAGGTCAAAGCAGCATTAGGATAGGAAATGATTTCGGGAATCAAAGGGGAAAGAGGTTCCGAGGAAAAGGGAAGTTGTTAACTGTGCTCAAAGAGGTGAAAGAGAATGATCTAGAAGACAGGCTCATTAAAACAGAGAGATAGTGAGAGACTGCAAATAAGAAATATAAAAAAAAGACAGTAAATAATATGAGAAGGACTANGAAAAGTTGTGTTAGGCAACTGGACATGGTCAAGGGATGAATGAAGAGAGTTAAACTGAGGAGTCTTAAGCGAGGTTGTCCTGACTAGAGTATTCAGTGATGTGTTATAGGGTCCCATTTTCTGTCAACATTTAATAGTCTGTGGATTAGAAAAGAAAGAGTATTGCAGGAATTCCCTCACATAAGGAAGTGAAATGGAATAACAACAGACAAACTTGACCTTAGGCATCAGTAAGGGAGCCTCTGACATACAGACTATGGGCTGTAGACAGGCAGATAAAGCCAGCGCATGATTAAGGAGGCATCCCTGATGTGCTGATTTAAATTTTGATGTTTAGTAAAGTTAGAAATTATATGCAATGATTTCTTATCCTATAATTTTACTTGAGCTGAGATTGACAAAATCTTAGCACTATTGAACCCATTTTCATTCCTGCTCCCCAAAGCTTTGCACAGAGTGTGTACATGTGCATGTTCAGTACTATTTTACTGTCTCTCCTTTGAAGTGAAGCATGCCTTAATAACTTTAGGCTTTAATCACTAACTTAATCATTTAGAACAGACAATTTTACATTTGTTTCCTCCAAGGAAAANAGTCAAAGACTGTAAATGATTTGTGAGAGAAGGCATGGACAACAGAAGAAGANAAGAACCAAAAAGAAAATTTGCCTTTGAATTTTTTCTAAAAGGTTCTCCTTTCAAAAATTAGGAATTTATTACTTGAACAGTTTCATTTATTTGTTTTGGAGTTATAGCACATATATATTAGAAACTGAATAATATGAAGTTTTACTTAACAATGACAGTATTACTAAAGTCATTATATAAACATCATCTTAGAATTTATTCTATCTTTTCTGTCTTATTATGGATATATGAGTGTATAAGATATGAGTACTTTCTTATCTGACTGTGCAAAATTGAGTTTACTAAGGTACTTTTAAAGAAACTACCACTTTCCATATATGGAAAAATATTTCAATCATTTAATAACTTTTTTTCCAAAATTGTGATTACTAGTGGCTGTTGAGCTGTGTAGCTCAGAGCTTTTATTTGGAATAAAAAAAACTTCATTAGCAATGTGATGTTTGTATAGACAGGAAGCCATCTCAGCTCACATCACTGGGAAGGCCATGTAATAGAACTATGACCACACATCACAGAAAGGTATGGGTGCTGCTGAATTTGAGGTTGAGATGCCATAGCTCTCACCATACCAACCTGGCCCTGGCTCCGGGCCACAGCAAAGCCTCTGTGATGAGACCATTTCCATAGAAACCTACCAGTGTGGGTACCATGGCTTATTTCAGTTCATTCTCTTTAGGGGGAGTTTTTTCCTGTCAATCATGTCAATTAATGATTCTGAAATCTTAGGAGCTGAGTCTCAAACCTGCTCAAGTTTGGAGGAAAGCTATTTTATTTCATATATTACATTGTGTGAGAATTTCTGTATTCCAATAATATTGATCAAGAGTGTCATTTCCAAACATAANGAAGAGGTCTGGATGATAGGTAGACATTATAATGTCCATATTANTAGTATTTCCTACANAATAACCCCAGAGACATTCTTCAGTTTGTTATTCTGAATATTTAGAGCATTTTCCACAATTTTCTTTAAACAATTTTGATGACCATATTGGTGATGACCACTTCATACATGAATCTTGATTTGCATGTTATATGGTTTTCTTTTCACACGTTCATGGAAGAGGAATTACTGGGTAAAGTGGTAGAAATGTATTTTAAAACTTTGATAGACATGTCTTCTTTACCCTAGGAAAGTTTCCACCAATTTACACTCTCAACAGGGAGATATGAATGTGTCGCTTTCCCTACTGTCTTGCCATTTCTGCCTATGCTCATTTTGTTAACTCCTTCCTAGAGTCACCAGCTTAGAAAACATGTATTGATGTTTTACTTTGCATACCTTTGATTATTAGTNGATTTGAATGGCTTTCAGCTTGGTGATTTTCATGTGCTCTTTTATAAATTGAAAGTGTATGCTCTCTACACTCAGCTCTCTAAATTTTTGAGAAGGAACAAANTTAGTAAGTTGAATGATACCACATGTATTTTGTTACTTATTCATATTATCTCATTTTCTCTTATGTTAATGTAATAAATTTTATACATATGTTTATTTATAGTAGATCAGTTTGAAATACTGCTTTATTGTACTATGCTTTATATTAGTACAATTTTTTTTATTTTATTCAGCAGTCTTAAAATCCTTACCTTAACTAATTTTTTTTGACTTTTCAATTATTTGATTTTATGGAAAAGATACAAGACCAATGCAAAGAACTCCCACATACCCTAACCTCATTCAAGTTTTATCAATTTCCTGTTCTTTTTTTTTCTTCACCAAATGTCTACATACATATCTTACATATATGTCACATCTCTACCGTTGTGGGATTATCTTTTTATACATTGTGAGGATATGTCTCTTCCAAGGCACCTTCTGATTGGTTTAATAAATAGCTGAATGGCCAATAGCTAGGCAGGAGTGGATAGGCAGGACTTTTGGAGAGAGATAAGAACTCTGGGAGGAATCTGAGACATGGGATTCACCAGTGAGTCCCCAAGCAACTCAGACATACATTATGGAGGAGAGATAACGAGCCACATGGCAGAATATAGATTAATATAAATGGGTTAATTTAAGTTTTAAGAGCTTGTTGGGAACAAGCTAAGGCCAAGCTTTCATAATTAATAAGAAGTTTCAGGGTAGTTATTTGGGAGCTGGTGGTCCAAAGAAAGTCCTTCATTCTTGCTGTAAAATATGATTCACTGTGCTTAATATTTTCTGCTTAGACTTGCACTTTGGAAGCATCATCACAAAGTGAGGCTGTTTTCTGCTCATTGCCTCCTGTCTTCTGGCATGTGACACAGATTTGTATCATTTCTGGTACTGTTAACTTTGATCACTTCATTAATATATCAACTGGTTTTCAATTTTATTCTTTTATCCTTCTGTGGGTAACATTTTGTGGGTAGCTATTTTGAGACTGTGTACAATTTTGATTTTTTAACATTCTCCTTTAGAATGTTAGTTTTAGAATCCTTGATGTTTTTATGCCTGAATTAATTATTTCTGTAAGGATTTCNAAATGATATTTATCAAATCCCTACATTACTTCTATATTTATTATTAGTCAGCATTATAAGAGGGAAGTTTATAATCTTTGGTTTTTAACTATCATCAGTATTGTAATAGCTGAAATCATTTACTTTGGTACTCAAACCACCCTAGTCTTGGCTGACAGAGCCCTATTCAAGCTGCCTTCTGGATGTGCTTGCGTGCATTGCTATTCTTTTAGTACTTTCTTACTTTCTTGTTCACAAGCTGTTACAGGCTCGCGTTGCTGCTCTCCTGCCCCATCTTGATCTTTTCCTTTAAGCAACCCATGTCCCTTGTAGTAGATAATGATATTCAAAACAACATCCGGCTGCTGGGTACTAGGTAATGGTTATTGGGTACTGGGGTGTTGATGCTCTATGGCCTCCCCTTCATCTCTGTCTCTAACTCTATATATCTATCTCAAAGTCATGAATAAATACTCTTCTAGTTTCATTCAAGGACCACTGTCTTCATTTCACTGTTCTCAATGTTACATCTCTCTTTTCCCATAACAGGAAACTGGGTGTCATTGTNCTTATTTGTTGATTTCCTAACTTATTTCCCGTGAGTTTCTGTCTAAACACACTGGACTTGCCACTAANATAGTTTCACAGAGGGATGCTGATCTCTTTAGTGATGTTACTCCTCTTGGGACCTTGATCACATGGGCTCTGACCCAGGCTGAGCTGCTTTCTGACTACACTATGTTCTGCTTCACAGATTATTACTAAAAAGAAAGAAAGGAAAGAGTCTTGTTGAGTTTTGCATACTCAATTTGCTTGTCATTTAAGCAAACCTAGGACAAGAACAGTTTTAAAGACCCCTTCTATCATTCAAAAGGTCATCAAAAGGAAATATCACCCTTTGGATACAAACTGGTTCAATGAAATCACCTATATTTACTGAGCTCCATATGCACATAAACATTTTTAGTCTTTATATATGAATATGCGAATTCAAAATGTTGTCTTCAATGTTTCTTTAGAGTACAGGTTGTATTTTTATTTTTCAAGGAAACGTCTTCATGTGAATTTTAAGATTCCCTGCATACACAGCTCTTCTGCCACTATAGTTCTAACTTATTTTCTCGTATTTGCAAGAAGGGCAAATATAGTTTGGATTAGTATGCAGATGTAAAATGTTTATTTAGCTTAATGAGAAATAGGGGAGCTTCAGATAAATGCAGGAGGCTTGAAGGTACTAAGTAAATGTAAGCAGATTGGATTGACCCAGATAAAAAAAAATAACTTAAAGTCCTTTCTACAAGGGAAATACTGAATGAAAACTACATGAAATAATAGCCCCAATGACTTTCTTCTCCTTTTTTTTCACTTTTCTCCTTCACATTAGCTGTCTGGTTGTTGACTTGGATAATGACTTACTAACACAATTATGAGCCCGTTGTCTTAGGTGGTAGTGGCACACACCTTTAATCCCAGCACTTGAGAGGCAGAGACAGGCAGAACTAGGTGAGTTCAAGTCCAGCCTGGTCTATGGAGCAAACTCCAAGACAGCTAGGTTTACACAGAGAAATCCTGTCTAGAAAAACCACACACACACACACACACACACAC
>LZPO01056214.1:14883-30002 GCA_001675575.1 Neotoma lepida
GTGCGCCACCACCGCCCGGCTCCTCTTGCCACTTTTAACATGTTTTCTTTGTTCTATATACTTTTATTTATGACATTTAATTATGTCTTTTAATTATGACATTACATGGGGATTTTCTTTTCTGTTTTGTGTTCTGTGTGCTTCTTGTATCTGTATGGATATGCTTTTCCTTAGTTTGGGGAACTTTTCTCGTGTGATCTTGTTCAAGACGGAGTCTATGCCATTGACTTGGGATTCTTCTCCCTCATCTATTGCTGTAATTTGAGGGTTTGGTCTTTTCAGTGTTCCACATTTCCTTTATGTTCCTTTAATATGTGGGTTTTTTTAATTTTCATATTCTTTGCTTATTTCGTCTAGGTCTTCTGCTTTCTCTTTGAAGCCTGATGTCTTGTCTTTTGTTTGATTCATTCTATTTGAATGACTTTCTTTTGAGTCTTCTTATTGGGTTATTGGGCTTTCCAATTCCACATTCATCAGCTTGAGTCCTTGTCAACGTTTTTATCTCTACTGTGTACCGTTCAAATCCTGGATTGTTTTGTCATTTCCGTCAGCCTTATGTTTATGGTTTTCTGAACATCAGTGAAGAGCTTATTCTCTCTAAGTTCTTTCTCTTTACATTCATTTAACTGTTTGTATCTTCTTTAAACTCTTTGAACTCTTTGATAAAGTTTGTTATTATTCTTATAAACTTTGTGCCCTGTGGTTCCTCTAGGTCAGTGAATCTCAACCTTTGAGTCATGATCCCTTTGGGTGTCAAATGACCCTTTCACAAGGGGTCACCTAAGACCATTGGAAAATATGGATATTTGCATTATCATCCAAAATAGTAGCAAAATTAAAGTAATGAAGTAGCAAGGAAAATAATATTATGGTTTGGAGCCATCACAACATGAAGAACTATTAAAGAGTCTCAGCATTAAGAAGATTGAGAGGGGGTTGGGGATTTAGCTCAGTGGTAGACCGCTTGCCTAGCAAGTGCAAGGCCCTGGGTTCGNTCCTCAGCTCTAGAAAAAAGAAAAAAGAAAAAAAAAGAAGATTGAGAATCACTGCTGTAGGTAATCCTTATTATCAAACATTTCCTCAAGACAGGTAAGGTTTGTGGGCAGTGGGAATGGGGCGGGGATACTGCCTTGATCTTACATATTGCTTGTATTTTTANGATGAGATCTGGGCATGTGGACTTCTTTTATAGTTAGACTAATTAATTNTAAGGATGTGCAGAACCCAAAGGTTAATTTTTAATGAAGTATTTAAAAGAGAATTGAGTAAGTTTTGAATTAAATTATGTTCATTATTTAAAACAGTCAATGTTACAAAAATATTAATCACTTCTATATTGACGTTTACTACTATCTAACATAAGCAAGGCATAATTTTTGNAATATTTTAAGTTGATTCTAAGTTACTCATAAAAATTAATACACATGATAAAAAAAGAGAGTTTGACATATCCTGACACTAAACATACAATACACTTTAGTTGCAAGATTTAAAGAAATAAAGCTGTATGAGTGATAAGATTTCTCCCTGCTGACTAGCTTTAACGGTGTTAGAAGGTACTATACAGGCTAATAGAGGGAAAACGGCATCAATTGCCTTGCCCATCTGTGAACCCTATGATCTATAAAACCAACCTGAAAAGCAAAATAGGCACACTCGTGCAATAGTGGCACAATTGCTATATGGTTAACTAGCCAATCTATTCTTGGATTTGAGATTTGCTTCATAAGAAGAAATTCATACTTGGTACTGTAAGCCCAGTCAAAAGCCCATGGCTGAGGATGTCTTTGGTCTTATGGGCAAACTTAATACTCTTGTAGCTAAATTGTCATAACACCAAGCTGCCTTCTAAATATTTATCTTTATGCTATAATGAATCCTACTCCCAGATTTACCCAGAGAAGCCTCTTTTTACAATGAATGGTGGTAATGCAGAGATGTGTGGCTGCTCAAAGTATTGAAAATAGGTGGTGATTGAGCTATACAGACAGCAGTCACAGAAGTAAAAGGTAAACTAAGGTATTCACAAGGATACCTTAAACAAGACTTTTAGCACATCCCCCATGAGGCTCAGGGATCATCACAGAAGAGGGATGGAAAAAATGTAAAAGCCAGAAGATCAGGAGATGGGCTGGGAAATACTGACCTATAGCTGTGGCACAGACAATGAAGTTGTGACCTTACAACAGCTACAGCTGTCTGGAATAGGAAGGCGCAGCCTTTTTTCTTTAAAGTTGTATACCTACTGAGGAACACACCAGGCTCTAGAAGATACTTCCAAACTCATGAACACACATATAATTCAGATGAAACTCATCAGTTTTCAAAAAAACAAAGTCATGAATGTGAGAAAGGGGCTTACAGGAAGGAGAACCAGAATGCATAATATACATGTATGAAATTGTCAAACAAAAAACTCAATAANAGCTAATTTTTAATTACAGGTGACCAAAAGAATATTATCTAGCATCTTCTTATGCCAATAAATATACATCATTAATAGTACACCGTAAGAGAATACTAAAAGTAAGATAAATATAAAGTGCTTGTTAAAATCAGTAAGACCAATGGTGGCAGTAGAGATGGAGGCACATCTCCACATTATTGCCAAGAGCAGCCTCCAGTCTTAATATTTTAGAGACATCAATTTAGGTAAACCCAGGTCATTGGCTTTGATGCAGAGAAAAAATTCAGAATGAGTTAGTTTTCTTTAAGAGTGTGGCCCCTGGCAGGTCACTTACCAAAGAGTGTATGGGAAGTACCAATTCAACTTCATAGGCTTAAAACAAAAATGAAGACACAAAGCAGGAAAATGGACCTGGGACAGGTTGGGAAGGTTTGTTAAATATGATCAAAATACATTCTCTGAACTTCTCAAATGATTAATTTAAAAATTAAATTTTTCAGGATGACCAGTTAAAATCAGAGTTGGAATTTATCAAAAGAGTTTGTTTACTATTGACCTTATTTTATGTATATAGGTGTTCTGCCTTCATGTGTGTATGTGCCTGAGGAGTTCAGAACAGGGTGTTGGATCCCATGGAACTAGAATTACAGACAATTCTGAGCCACAATGTAAGTGTTGATAGTAAAACCCTGGTCCTCTGGAAGAGCAGTTAGTGCTCATAACCACCGAGGCATCTCTCCAGCTCCAAAAGAAAGTTATGACATTCATTTAAGTGTTAGAGTTAGGAGAAAGAGAGGCACTGGGAAAGAAAGACCCACCTGAGAGCATTGGTGTAGTCTTCTCAGAAGAGTCCTACTTTGTTGTCTTTACAGTAATCATACACATGATGTTGCTAATTGGGAGTTATTACCTTCAAAAGTTGTTAAGGGATTTAAATAAGGTTGAAGGGTGGTTCTTGAGATGTACTTTGAGCAGAATCACAAGAATGTGAAAGTCAACTGGGAGTTNTGGTGCATACCTTTAATCCCAGCACTAGGGAGGCAGAGGCAGACAGATCTCTGTGAGTTCAAGACCAGCCTGGTTTACAGATTAAGTTCCAGCATAGCCAGGGCTACACAGAGAAACCATGTCTTGAAAAAACAAACAACAACAAAAAGAATGTGAAAGTCTAGATTACAAGGAGGCAGGAAACTAGGATAGTTTCACTGTAAAGGAAATTAATGGTCTTGTTTGTAAGTCTGAGAAAATACACAAGAGAAGAATGAGTCCCTAACCAAAGTCACACATGCCAGGCCTTAAGCTTGGTCCATTGCTATGTTATCATAAAATATCTCTCTAAAAAAAAATGTTATCTCTGTGTCAGAAACTTTCATCAAAAATGTCACTAAAATAATGCTGTATTTTTGCTTCTCAGCTGTCATTGGATTCAACCAGACTCTAGAGTGAGGAGCTCCCTTCTCTTCCTGTATCCCTATCATTGGCTCTGTCTTTCTATTATTCCTCAAAATGACTCAATAAGTTGTGCTAGAATAAGTGATTAATAATTTGGGAAGAAAAACATGGTTTTGTAATGAGAAAGGGCTTTAGAAGTAATTTTTTAATTACTTCATTATAAAAAGCATAGAAATTATGAAAGTTCATGAAATTATAAAAATTGTAATGTGTTACAAGTCTTTAAAATGTCACAGAAAATATTAAGGAGGAGTTAAATGATGGTGACAAAAGATTCCTAATTTACAAAACAATCTGGTGTACTGTGCCTACCCCATCATCCTGTTGTTCCGTGTGTCTGGACCACAGGATCTTGTTAGAATTAAAGTGAAAGCCATCTTCAGCCATCTGCAACTACTCCTTGGGCAGCTGAAGCAAGGGTAAATTCAGAGATCCACTGACTAGCAATATGGAAAGCAAAATCCTAAGTCATCAAATTTGAGAAAGAACAAAACAGTAACATGTGTCTTGGAATCAACCTAGTAGCTTATATTCAACCAAAGCTGGGCTGTGGGGGAGATGGCTTTTGTGTCAATGTTGTTTCCTCTGTATTTGCTGAATTTGAGTTCAAGAGTGATGAACTCTGTAAATCCTACTCCTCATCATTCATATCCCTACATCAAGATATCTCTGATCTCTTGGCTATTGATGACCCTTGGATCTATCTCTCCCTTCACTCTGTCACATTTCTCTTGTGTGGGTCATCCAGGTAAGTATGCATACCACAGGGCTATAAAGACACTCTCCTAGCACATGGAAATAAATATTAGATATTCTATTTATATATAGTGCTAAAAAATCAATGGATATAAAATAAGAAAAATAACTTATTCATACATATTAGGAAGATAATTTGGTGCCTTTTTCATGAAGCTGTTGTGGAGACCAGTTAACCTAGAATGGTATCTAGAAAAAGTAAGTTTTAAATAAGGATTAACTTACTAATAGGAGTCGATGCTAGTACCTCCCTTGGCAGTACACCAGCCATTCATCTGACGAGATGAGAATCATGACTGCAAGGTTTCCTCAGAGTGCAGGACTGGACAGTGATGACCCTTTCAATGTGTTGCCCTACCAAACACAGCCAGTTATTATTATCTTCATTGTACATTAGAATGTGAAGTTATTTTACTATTAACAATAACATAGAATTTAAAAGAAGTATCAATTAAATCTTGTTTCATTTTTCTTTTGTGTAATTCTATAATATAAATATATACCATCAGTAGTATGGTGCCAGCAATATAATNTATAAGCAATATTTATATAGGACTTCAGAAGCAATCAAAATGGCTAGAAAATAAGTGCAGTTGTATTCTTTGATTCTCACAGCTGCTAAAGTTATTCTCTTAATAACACTTGAATCATGCTGTATGCTTCTTTAAAAACCTGTTAATGGCTCCCTGTGGCCTCATGAACAAAATGCAAACTCCTTAATAAATATGTGAGTGACCAGGTCATTTTCAGTCTAATGCCTATGGGTCAGTCCTCATCACATCAGACATGATATTTCCCATATTTCCATAGCACTTGGCTTGCAAGGCTAGCATATGATTCATTTTATCCTGCCAGCATCATTGGGAACTTATGTACAACAGTGAACAGAATTGTTGATAAAGTCATGAACCTCTGTGGTGGGGCCCAGATCTCCCATCAAACCATCATCAATGCATCTGAGTTTCAATCCCTCATCTTTCAAGTGGAAGAAAAAGAAGGCTGTTAAGAAGTAAAACATATAGTTTGAATGAGAAGTGTCCCCCATAAGCCCTTGTATTTGAATGCTTGGCCCCTCATTAATGGCACTGTTTGGGAGCTATGGAAGCTTTAGGATGTAAGCCTTACTAGAGGAAGTATGTGACTTCAGGAGGACTTTCACTCAATGATGTACTCTATTTCTCTGGAACCNTACACCAAAATAAACCCTCTCCTTTCAGTTGCTTTTGATCATAGTGTTTATCACAGCAACATAAAAGTCACTAATTCAACGTGAAATGTCTAGTTTAACTGTCTCGAGCAGGCCTCAATATTAGTTCAATCAGTACACCAACAGATAAATTACTCATTCTGAGAAATGGATTTGTATACAGGATTTGACTGAATGTGAATCATAACATATTCAGTCAGATCTCTTAGGGACTCTGTGCTTCTGCCTAATGAAATTTACATATTAATAAAGGTACTCTGTGTTACTCAGGAAAATGACTAATTTTAGAGATGCACTTAATCTATTTCCAAAATAGATTCAAGTTTTGTTGCCACATAACACCTAAAGCCCTTGATTTTTCCCTAATTGTGTTTTAAGATTAGCAGAAGTTGGCTCTATTTGCCTCAAAAAAGATCCACTACTTCTTACCACTAACCCAAATAATGGAGAGTATGAATGCTAAATGGTTCCAGAAGTTCTAAACTTAGAATTGGATTATTTTTTAAAATTCACAATTTTTAAGATGCACTACCTGCATACCTGGTACCATAGAAGCCAGAGAGGGTGTCAGTGTCTGATCCCCCACCACTGGATATATAGATGGTTGTGAGCCACTATGTGGGTGCTGAAAATCAAACCCAGATCCTTTGAAAAAGCAATTAGGGCTCTTAACATTGAGTCACCTCTGTGTGCATGAGTGAGTATTTGTGTAGGAGTATGTGCATATGTGTGTGGTATGGTGTGAGTGCAGTACCTGAAGAGGCCAGAAGAGGTGTCAGGTCCTCTAGAGCTGTAGTTACAGGCAACCATGAGCCATCCTTTGTGAGTGCTAGAAAATGAATTCAGGTCCCCTGAAAGAACATCCATGATTCACATTCACTGAACTGTCTCACTGTTTCATGTCAAAGAAAGTCAACATGGGAAAAGTTGATCTTAGGCCTACCCCAAGAAATTTAGTTATCCAAGCAATTAAAATAAACATCTTTAAGTTATTTTGTAATATTTTGTAATAACATGTATCCATATAACCTAATGAACAGCAAGCATATGGTAGGAGGGATTCAGTAAACTCTGATATGGGTCGCAGGAGATCCTGCTGTGGACCAGGTTAATATGTGAAACTTCAGGCTTGCTGACAGTCAAAGAAAGTACTAAAAGGACTGGACTCTGACCTCAATAGGCCTCCCCCCTTCTATGCTGCATACTACTGGGAGAAAGCAACTTTTAACACCATNTATCTCCTCAAATTCACACATATATAGAAATGAGAAAAATACTCAATGAGCATATGAGTGATTCCATGAACAAATAAGGCTTCAAAGTCTTGGTTAGGCAGATATTGACAACTAAAAGCAATGTTTAAAGCATATAAAGAGGGACTGAGAATCATCTCAGTGATGCACACATAGCATGCCCAATGTCCTGGTTTTGATTCCCTAGTTCTTCCAAAAAACAAGATATGTCAGAAAGATATTTATTTATACATTGAACGTTCTTCAGCCATTTCTCTTGTAGTGTTGTGTAAATTTTCTGGAGAAAGTTTCACAGAAATTCACGAGTGGGTGGGATTAATGGAAAGACAGGAGCAATAACTTAGTTCCTATAGAATACTGAATTAGTTTCATCACCTCTACTTAAATTCCAGCCAAGAATNTACTGAAATGCTCTCCTGAAAACAGTATTAATGAACTTATTTCCCTTGGCATTACAATTAAGTACTTGCTTTGAGGGGACGGGGAGGTGGTTTAGTCAAAAAAGTGTCTGTCATGCAAACATGAGGACCTGAGTCCATTCACACATCTATACAAAACACCTATAATCCCACCATTTGGAAGAGAGACAGAATCTCTGGTGCGTGTGGGCCAATCATTCTAGCTGAATTGGCAAGCTTCAAAGTCAANGTGAGATGTGTCTCAAAAGAATAAGGTGGAGGGTGACTGAGGATGACAGTCAATATCAATCCCTGGCCTCTGCACGAGTGCACACATAACAAGTCTTACAAATACAGAATTGAAATTCTCTCTTGTACATTGTCAGGTAACAGAACAATAAAACTAGAAATGACTAGCAGGAAAAACTACAGAACCTATATATAGATATTGAAGAATATGCTCTTAACTGACAAGTGGGTCACCAANAAAATCAGAGAGGAGATTTTAAAAGTTCCTAGAATCAAAAGAAAGTAAAAGAACAATTTGTCAGACCTTTGGGATACAACAAATGCTAANGTTTACAGCTAAGAAGAAATTTAGTAACTNTTAATGCTTATGTTAAAAAATTGACAAAGAAAATTTCAATAAAAATTATAATTTAAACTTTTTTTAAAAAAACTCAAATAACCTAATGATATACCTCTGACCCCTAAAAACAAGAACAAATCCAAACTCANAAGCAGCAGATGATAGAAATAAAGATAGGGCAGAAATAATAAAATGGAGATTAAAATAACAGTATACAGAATCAATAAAACAAAGATTTGGGGGTGAGAAAAGACTCATTCCAAAGTTCTATGAAAACATATTAAAAATAGCAGAGAGGAGGGTAAGGGAGGAATATGAAGAGGGACAGCTAACAATAAAGGCCATTTGAAAGGTCATACAGAAACCTACAACAGTAGAAGCTTCTTAAAATACAAACATATATGAAATAAATCTAAATAGAATCACCAAATAAGCCCCAATAAGACATCTCTTCCACCAAATGAAACTTCCAGTGCCAGAAATGAGTTACATCTAATTGAGTTGTTGGTGAAAGAGGCCCTGTAGAAACTGCCAAACAACTCAGACAATTGCCAGGTTATTGGTTGTTCTCCACAAACTGATAGTAAGGCTCTATTGCTAAAGACAACCCCTACATACCTCAATAGCATGGAGAAGTCATGCTGGTGCCTAACTAGAGCCTTCACCTGTAAGAAAAAGTTTTTTTGTGTCCCACCCGGGCTCCCGCGGCTGCTCAGAACCAAGTAAACACACAGAGGCTTATATCATTTACAAACTCATGGCCTAATGGCTCAGGCTTCCCATTAGCTAGCTCTTACATCTTAAATTAACCCATTTCTATAAATCTGTACTTGCCACGTGGCTCATGGCTTAGTGATACCTTTACATCTTTGTTCTCTTGGCAGTGGTTATCAGCATCTGCTCAGCTCTGCTTTCTACTTCCTCTCTCTCTAGTTAGAATGTCCTGCCTAACCTTATTCTGCCTCACCATTGGCCAACAGTTTTATTTATCAACCAATCAGAGCAACACACATTCACATTCACAGCATACAGAAAGGCATCCTCATCATTCACCCCTACTATACTAGTGTCAATGTTACTGGAAGGTACTCTGCACACTACCAGAGGAGAAAAATAAACACTAACCCAGCTACAAACCTGTGGAGATTTGANTTATATATTTGAATGCTTGGTCATTAGGGAGTGTCAATATTTGGCAGGGTTTAGGATGTGTGGCCTTGTTGAAGTAGTATATGGCTTTGTCGGAGATGTTACTGGGGGTGGCTTTGGGGTTTCAAATATTCAAGCCATGCCCAGTTTCTCTCTCTTCCTGCTACCTGACTATTTGGATGTAAAACTCTCAGCTACCTCTCCAGCACCATGTCTTGTGTGTGCATCCATGCTTCCTACCATAATGATAATGGACAAAACCTCTAAAACTGTAGGCCAGCCCCAATTAAATGTTTTCCTTTATAAGAGTTGTCCTAGTCATAGCAATAAAATGATTCTTAATGGTATTCTTCTATATCAGATTTATTCAGACATCATCAGATAAGCTCCGTCCTGTAGGAGAAGGGAATTAATACAAAGACGCACAGCCAGACAATATGCAGAACACTCAGCTCCAAAAGAGATGTCACCATCAAACATCTCTCCTCAGAGCTCAGGGAGTTATGCAGAAGAAGTGGCAGAAAGATTTTAAAAGCCGGTGGGGATGGAGGACACCAAGGAAAAAATGCCTTCCAGACACAACAGGACTGATGCACATATGAACTCACAGAGGCTGCGGCAGCATGCACAGGCCTATACAGGTATGACCAGAATGAGGTCCCAGTGGTGAGAGGGGAAATGGACATGGGCCCCATCTTTAATCCAAGTGTTAACTGCTTGCAAAGGAANGATTAGTTTTTCCAATGAAATTTCACTGGGTACACAAACCATACTTAGGGCAGGCCTTATTCCTAGCAGGGGATGGCCAACACAAAATGAGCTCAATGATATTTTGGAAGATATTTTGTCTCATTTTGTTTGGGCATTTTTTATCTTACTAGTCTTTTGGTTATCTGTCATAGTTTCTGATTTTGTGTTTTTATGGGTTTTGTGTATCTACATGCATATGTGTGTGTGTGTGTGTGTATGTCTGTGTGTGTGTGCCTGCATGTGTATGTGTTTCTCATGCTTTTCCTTCTTTTTATGCTTGTTTTTTTTTTATTCTGATTTGTTTGCTTTTTTGCCTGTTTGTTTTCTAAAGAACAATAGAGGAGAAATGGCATCGATTTAGATAGATGGGGAGTTGGGGAGGATCTGGGAAGAGATAAGAGAGGAGAAATCATGATCAAAATATATGGTATATGAAAAAAATGTAATGTAAAATCTAGGGGAAGTGGATAAATGCTAGAGACATGATCTCCCAAAAATTAAAAAAAAAAGATATGAAGAACTTTAAATGCTCCATTAAAAATTAACAAAATTGAAGTAATAATAATAATAATAATAATAATAATAATGAAACTCAACAAAAAAAAGTCCAGAGAGCACTTCCTAATTCCACCAAACATTTAAAGAACTGTCAGCAATGCTCCTCCAACTATCTCATTAAACTAAATGGTGAAGGAAGACTATCAGATTTAGGTTAAAAAAAAAAATTTGGGATTTGTTCATCAATTTACCCCAGTGCCACGGTGTGGTCAGGTTAAAAAAAAAAAGCCAGTGCTATCCTGATGACAAGACCAGATATGGACACAACAAAAGAAAACTGAAGCCCAATTTCAGTGATAAACAAAGATGCAAAAATTCTCAGTAAAGCTCTAGCAAATCAAATTCAAAAACCCATTAAGATCATAAGCAATGACTAATTTAGTTCTCTTCTGGAAATGTAAAGTTGGTTCAACATACATGAATCAACAAATGTACTCCAGCACATACGTAGACTTATAGACAGAAACCCACGACCATCTTAGCACAGAAAAGGACTTGACCAAGTTTAATACCCCTTCAAGNAAAAAAGTCCTCATAAATCTAGAAATAGAAAGAAAGATACTTCAACATAATAAAGACTACGTATGAGCTCCCTGTGACTGACATTGCACTAAATGAGTAGAAACTGCAAATACTTCCTCTATAACTGGGAAAGACATGAAGGTGCCCAGTCTATCCTTCAGTACAATCCTCAGAGTCTTAGAGCAACAAGACAAGGGAATATAAATAGGAAGGGGGCAGNCATCACTAGTCTTGTGTGAGAAGACATGATNCTAATTTAAAAGACCCCAAAGATTTCACCAGAACACTCTTAGTTCTAATAAACAACTGTCAACAAGGTAGCAGGATACAAACCAACAAATAAATATTTCTAATTTTTCTATGTACTAACAAACTCATTAAGAAATTCATTAAGAAAGAAATTGGAAAAGAAATCCCATGCATGAAAGCTTCAAAGACAATACCTAAGAATACACATAATCTAGTCAGCATATCCCAGAGATATTTGCTCATCCATATATATAGCTGTACTGTCCACAATATGCAAGAAACAGAACTTGTTTAGATATCTTTTAACAGACAAATGGCTAAAGAGAAATCCTGGTATTTGCAGGAATATGGATGTACCTGAAATTAATTTTTCAAGCAAATTAAGACAAATTCTGCATGTTTTCACT
Organism: Neotoma lepida; assembly: GCA_001675575.1. NCBI lineage: Eukaryota > Metazoa > Chordata > Mammalia > Rodentia > Cricetidae > Neotoma > Neotoma lepida. The sequence goes on from LZPO01056214.1 coordinate 26,581, forward strand.
CACAACTTAGATTTTATTAATGTGCATGTATATATCACATATACATATGTGTGTTTTTATATGGGTGTTTGTTGGTCACGATACTATAAAGGGGATTGTGAGAGGTAAGAAAGTGGACTTAAGGGAATGGAGTCTGTGGAATGGAATATCAGAAGCTGTACTACCACAGGGCAGAAAGCAACCAGTGGGGAGCCAGGGAGAAGAGCAGTAAGAAAGGAGAGCAAATGTCAACAAAGGCACAAATGGCACATGTACATCAAGATGCTAGGATGAAACCTGTTACTTTGTAGGCTAACCTAAAAATTAATTATAAATAAGAAAAATGACTGTAATATGAAAAGCCTTCTGTGGTCAGATATTCGATTCTCATGTGCTTTTAACACTGGATTGTTAGTACTCTCGTTTCCATTCATTTTAAGAAGACTACAGTCTGCTGGAAGCATGAGTGTGCTTTTCGTATGTCTGTCCATAAACCTTCAACTAGTCATCTCGAGGCAAGATGCAATTTGTATGTAGATTCCCTGTGCTTGTTTAATTCACATGAGCATGCTGTTTCTTGAAAAGACAAAAGAAGGGAGGGTTAAACAGCATTAAAAAATGGGGTTTATTATAGTCTGCCCTGGGTCTCAACTTTACTCCTAAGTACTAGACGATGAACAGATGACTAGCATGGGAGTGCAGAAACTTGCTCCTATTTATGATGAAGAGAAAACCAGGTCCATGAAGACAGCACGAAAAGAAGCATCAGAGCCCTCACAGCAGACTCTGAAAAGATGGAAGAGTTAGAAGCAGGCATACCCAGGCATGATTGGTAGTGGGTGGACAGGCAGCAGTAGCAAAGTGCAGTGTGTACCTAAGCTCATTTTGTTGGATGCCAAGAAAATGACCAAAGCTCGTGGAATTTGTTTCTCTTTCCTTATATTTGAGCAGTTGCAACAACCAAGTCCCTTTTCCATTGTTTTGCCACCAAAGCACTAGATTCTAAATGTTGTGATGGAAACATCAGTTTTAAAGGTCACTCTATTTCTGGTTTTGATCATTAACATTCTGCACAGCTTGTCTCAGGAAGCATTAAACAAGATGTTCAGATCCTAATTCTTACAGATAAATTAATGAAAGAGCCAGAAAAAGATGGTAACCTGGATACCAGATTTATGAATGGACAATGTCATGAATCACAGTGGGGACTGACATTTCAGTTGTAATTCTTCCTGCTAACTTCATTCTTAAATCTTATTGAAATATTTCCCATATAAAGGAATAAAATTTATTCACAGATTGCTGTATACTATTTATAGAGATAAGAAAATTATTTTTACATTTTTAAAAACAATATTGAAATTTTATAGTACACAAAGTAATACAGGCAGTCTTCAAAACCTTTTTGCCTACTAAATATTCAGAATCATAATCAATGTTTAAAGTCTTAGTAATTAAAAAAATAGAAGAACACTTTGACCTATTATAATAATTCATGACTAGAATAAGAATTATAGTACATTAAATTCTAAACATAACTAATATTTAGTGTCAGGTGGCTAAGGGTGTTTGGGTTTAAAGAGAAGAAACATTTGGTCCTGACTAGGATAATCATGCTACCATTAAAGCCTTTCCTACCCCTATGGAGACAGTTGGCCCCTATTCCTGCTATAGGTATTGGAGACTCTGAGTTGCTGTGCTACTTTACTTATGAAATGAGCAAGTATCACTGCAGGATGATTCACAGTCTGCTAAGAGAAGCTGTTTCAATTAACACTTCATTGCTATTTCTATTTTCTTTCAGTTATTAGGTGTCATTGCTTCCTTTCCTATTGGTTTCTTACAGCCTTTGAGACTACTTGCCTTCAAGCCTGCTGAGAGAGGCAAGCTGGGAAAACCACAGGCATTTCCCACAGCCAATGCACCCAGAGTGCAAGGAATTTTACAGCTGAGATCTGAGCTGTAGGGCCTAATGTGTCTGCTGGCAAACAATGCACAATGCTCTACCCGTTTCTCATATCTTCCCTCCTGGCCTCAGCCCCGCTGTGGAATTCCAAAAGTGTCTCATAACACTATTCAATTCTAAATCAGTCTTCATAAATCTTTTTCATAGCTTCATCTACTTTCATCAGCAATTTGTGATTGCCCCTTCAAAACCTTTTGACAAATTTCTTACTCATAGCTGTCTTCGTCGAGCAATTTTCGCTGACAGTGAAATGAAGGCTATTGAACCTCTGAATACAACCTTTCCATCAAGTTCCTGTATCCTCACAGCTCTATGCTCATCCTCCCAGTGCACAGTCTCTGTGAACTAGAGAAGAAAGCTGGGGCTTCCAAGGGGTATTTATGAGTCTAGTATAAAAGTGAGGTGCATACCCTTATGTGAGCTGAGATTTCCATTTTAAAGAAGTCTGCTTTATATTTGGTAGAGAAAGCCAGCACTTAATTAGTCATGATACCCAGCATGTGAAGAATAGGCAAACTATGTGGGAACCCTGGGAAACATGCCTTCCAAGGCCTGCTCTGTAACTACATGAGGGTCATTAGCACTGCCTGTAACCATGACAGAGCAGGAAGGCTTCTGAATCACCAGCTAATGTTGGATGGATACAGGGGGTGAGACAGACTGAGAAGAGGCTCCCTGTCTCAGCACCAGCCCCACCCAAGGCTGCCTTCTCACCAAGCCTTCNAGCTTCATCATCTAGTCAAGTCCTTACACTCAGGATGGTGCTAACAAGTCCAGGACCACACAGAACTGACTCTTATTTTCTTTTAAATTTACTTTAGATATTCCTTCCCTTTCCCTTAATTTGATCTTGACACCACTATGACCTTTATGAGGATTTATTGTTTTGAATTTTTATGTGAATATAATGAGGACAAATGTTACTACTAAGCTTCCCATGTAAATGCTTTCTTATTTGATCCTCCCAACTGTGCAGTTTGTATTCTAGTCATCATTGTCTTGTACATGATTAACCAAGTTTAGGGAACAGTGTCTAAAATAAAGACCTTCATCTGCTAAGGGTACAGTCAACTCTAGTCCAAGCAATGCTAATGCATACTATAAGAAATTTTTAATGGATCCATTAAAACAAAGTTTTTATTATAAACCTGCTTCTTCTATACCAGACCAGCTCCTCTTGAGAGAAAGTGACACAGTCAAGGACATCCTGATTGACCACAGAATTACTTTCCCTTACAGAGTATGATGCTGCATTTAAAATATACCGAGCTCCCAAATGTTGACAGGGCCTTATCATATGCTAACCGTCCTAACTGGTATTGTTTTATTTAATTTCTAGTCAACATATTTAAATGACCTGCCTATAGGTAGGTCAGAGGGCTAAGCTTCTCTCTGCCTGTTGTACCTATGGCTCATTCTTCTCATTTTGTTCTGAAGATGCTTAACTGCTGGGAAGAATGAGGACAGGAGAGGGGGA
>LZPO01056215.1:0-13272 GCA_001675575.1 Neotoma lepida
TATTTTTGGTTTTGAACACACTAGTCTCTAATCACAAAATGTGAGCTCCTATTATTCTAAAAAGCTTGGTTCAGATGTCCAGTTGACTTTGGTACTGACATAGTTTCACCATGGGAGTTAAAGGTGAAGGAAGTTCTGGATCCACATATTTTGAATGGTAGTCCAATGTGTACTGTATTAACTACATTTAGTAATTCTCTGGACATTAATTAACAATATCATCAGTGCTGGCGGTATGTGAGATTGGATGGCTTTGAAAAGGAACACAGGAAGTAGAAATGGAAGAGTGCTGGGGTGATATGGGAGCAGGTAGACAGGAAGGGCTAGAGGTGGATTTCATGAGAAATATATTTAGGTGTATATGAAACTCTCAAGCAATAAATTATTTTTAATTTCCCTTTATCAGCCCTATACCTGGTCACTCAACAGCTATCAACACACAAGTCAGAAATGCTATGAAATAATCATTTAAAATAGAATATTTTTAAAAGAACATCAGCAGCTATTGACAAATTATAAAAACTGGAGGAAAATTATACTCTATAAAATGCACAATGTAGAAAATTGCAGAATCAAACAATGAAAAGGTATGTTATTAACATGCACCATTTTAACAAGATTGGTGAATGCATTACCAAAGTAAGAAAGATGTTCCAAAGGGGTTAATTTTTCTTAAAAAGTAACTGGCATTTTTTTACAACAAAATCATGACCATTTATTCGTTGAGACTTCTTTGAGTTCTTGAATCAAACACAAAATATGTAACATTTACTTTAAAAGGGATGAAGGCAGTGGTGTTGCAGGGGGGTAAAAGTGAAATTTTCTGTTNGTGCTTGCTCATTCTTCTTCATTTTCTGTGGGGTGACAAGGTTGGCCAGTAGAAGTGCCTGAGTCAACATTCAGAATAAGAGGTTATCCTATAGGAGTGCCTTAGATTAACTTGCAAATCAAAGAGAATTGCTACTACCTCAGAGAAGAAACAGTGACTTATTTAGACAAAGTTTCTTATGTTTATGTTTATATCACTAAATAGGAATAGACCAAGCATTCTACAATGAGAAAATTGTGACATTCAGGATATAGAAGGTATTTCACCGAGTCATAGAAGTAGCATTTAAAAACTTGGAAAATCTAGCTTACTTTTCTTACAAGTAAAATACATCATTGTCTTTGCATACTTAGGTATTCAAATTTTTGATCAGAAATTTTGTGTTTTCACTATATTTGTACCCAGTATTATTGAATGTATGTATTAGATTAGCATAAAAGGATTATTCAAAATATTATTTTAATTGCTTTACAGAGAAGCATTTCACACACCATGCTGTTTGCTGAATTTAACTGAGCAAGTCAGTGTTCATGTATTCACAGTTGCATAATCATGACGCAAATTCAATGTTGGAACATTTTAACATGCCAGAAAGAAATTCTGTTATCTATGGAATGATACTGAGGATGTTGTCATGATGAAGAAGGTGGAAAATTTGGGGTATCAAATAGAAAGAATAATGTTAACTAATGAAAAGGAATGAATAAGAGAGTTATGTAATTAGGGAAATCTAATATTATAGTAACAACAATAACACATGAAATGTACCACATAGTAAGAAGTTACAGCAAAGATGGCCGTCAAAGGACACATGGTAATGACATTAACANGTAATACTTCCTCTGGGGTAGAGATAGCTTTACCTTACCCAACCATTTACTTTCACAGATTGGAAGCCTGTATTTCAGAAGTGAGGATGATGGCAACAGGAATGTCATAGACACTGGATTATATTAAATGTTAATCTACAGAACCCACAGTGTCTCATGCATAGAATGGTTTTGAATATTAACAAAAATAAACAGAAAGCATTGCTATTCTCACAGCCTTGACACATGTTTACTTTAAAGAAAAGATGTGGTAATTTTGTGGAAAGTAACTCAATCCAACACCAGTTTATAACTAAAGCAATTTGAACTTGGGTCTCTCCTTCAGTCCAGGCAATGTTCTTGTTGTCACTTGGTGTGCCTCTAGTTAACTGGTTTGGTTCAAAGTTAGACAGTATACCTTCCTGTGCTGGGTAGTTTTACGTCAATTTGACATAAGTTAAAGTTATCTGAGAGGAGAAAACCTCAATTAAGAAATATCTCCACAAGATCGGACTGTATGTATGCCTGTAGGGCATTTTCGTATTTAGGGACTGATGAAAACACTGTGGGTGGTTCCATCCCTGGGATGGTGGTTCTGGGTTCTATAAGAAAGCAGGCTGACCAAGCCTTGAGGAGCAAGTCAGTAAGCAGCATGGCCCTCCATGGCCTCTGCATCAGCCCCTGCATCGAGGTTCCTGCCCTGCTTGAGTTCCTGTCCTGACTTCCTTCAAAGATGAATAGTTCTGTGGAAGTGTAAGCCAAATAAACATTCCCCCTCCAACTTGCTTTGGTCTTGGTGTTTCATCATAGCAGTAGTAACTCTAACTAAGACACTTCCTAAGAAAAGATGTCCTCCTCCTTAAGCAAAAGACCTAGTCATTGTGGAGACACAAGCCATGGACAGCAAGTTGATAAGAATAATTGAGGTGTCAGCATTGCACCTTTGGTAAGCAACTGGGTTCCAATTTCCAGGAGACAATGCTTATTTATAAATTACCCTCTTTTACACTATTTGGCTAAAATGTTTCTTATATTTATATTATGAATACATGACTCTTTTTTTATTTGTTTCCAGCTTATTTATTTTAGTAAATTTATTTGACTTTTTCAAGATGGGGAGCAAGCATGTCAAAATCAACTTTAGTAATTAGCATGAGAGATTTTCAAATTTTTTACAGATTTATTTCCTTTTTAATTACATGCATGTTTGTCTACTTGTAAATATGCACCTCTGTATGGAGGTGCCTATGGAGGCTGTAGGTATTGGTTCCCTGATCTGTAGTTACAGGTGGTGGTTAGCTGCCTCACATGAGTGTTGGGGACCAAACTAAGATCCCCTGGAAGAGCAGCAAGTACTCTTATCCACTTAGCCATCTCTCCAGTCCTTTCAATTAATTTCAGTGGTGACAAGTGATAGTCTCTTCAGTCTGCATTTTTTCATCCTTTTAAATAATAGTCAAAACATGTATACAATATAGCCTAGACACGGTGCTAAGCTTTGGTAGTCATGAGTAAATAATCAAAATCCCTGTCTTTGTAGCCTTTCACTCTAGTGTAAGTGACACGTTGACTTATAAAGAGACCAATGGAAAGTAGGCATGAGTTTTTCCAAGTGCTCATTTTAAAAGTTAAAAATGAAATATCTCAAATGATGTGATAGAAGAAAGATAATCACAGACTTTCTCCTTGATGAGGTGTACTTAGTACCAGATTTCAAATTAAGAAAGAATCTGTCATGACTGATTTTTTTTGTATCTGGAAGATGACATTTCAGGCAGAGCCAAGAGTTAGTTAAAAAGCTTATAGAAAGAAAAACTGGGCTTAGAAATAAGAAAAGGACCCCTTGGTTCAATCCAGTGATTGGATTGNAAAATGATGAAGAATTTAGGAGTCAGAGCAAGGAATTAGAATTTCTTCCAAATCTAATATGAAAGCACTTAAAGCTCACAAGTTTTATGCAGGGAGTGAACTGAATTACAGTTCTTCACTGTGCATAGTGATGCTCTTTTGTAGGGTACTGAAGACTGGGTAAGGAGAAAAATCATCCCAAACTCTTAGAAATGTCAGGTCTGAGATGCTTCTAAGAACTAAAGTTGACATACTAAAATGACATTTGGATGTATGACTCTGGACCTTGGGGAAAGTCTTCCACCAAAGATATAAATGTGGTTGACAAATTTATAGATAGTCTTCAAAGGCACAGTTTTATCAGAAAAGGAGAAAACATTGAGCCAGCCCATTTGGAATTGAAATAGCTGAAGGTTAACAACAGTGTAGTATATGGCAAGAGCCTTGAGACAGAGCTGTCAGGAAAAAGAAACTGTTATGTAGAAGGCGAGGACATCATAATTTCTCAAGAAGCTCAGAATGGAATGTGTGAGACATGCTTGGATTTGACTACATGTGGATATTGATGTTCATGAATCTATGTTAGAGTGGCAATGAGCAAATAGTAGAAAGTGAGAAATGCATTTGGTTTTCTTTATTTTCTGTTTTATTTGTTTACACTTATAGTAGTGTGTATAGTTGTCCCAAACCTTTGCGAACACCTCAAGTAACAAAGTTATAAGTATTGCCTAAATATTGGTTTCTGAAACCATTCTCCAATAAAAGGACCCAAAATTTCTGGGGTAAGTGTCAAGCTTTGGAATTGGGACTAGAATACACAAGACAGGCCTCAAGTATCTACTAGTGCAAGAAAGTAGGAAGAGTGTTGAAAGAGTCAAGGGAGAATTACCAAAACTGCAAGAGTTCTCCTGNTAAGTGTTGGGCTGACTTGAGAAGTGGACTAAAGCAGTGCTACATTATAACTTACTATAAAGATGTCTTGAGAGCTCGTGTCTCTATAAACTAAATTTTATAGAGAATTAACGGGAAGAACAAACTTTTCCCTTTTATATTTTAACTTTTTTGTTTGTAATGAGTGTGTGTGGGGAGGTAGTGTGCATTTGCATGTGCATGCCTGTCTGTGTGCAAGTATGTGCAAACATGGAGTCAGAGGCCAACCTGGAGTATCATTTCTCCTCAGGAAATGTCTACATTGCTTGTTGAGATGAGGTCTCTCATTGCAAACCAGGACTCACATATTGAAGTAGGCTGAGTGGGCAGTGAGTTACAGAGTTCTGCCTGTCTCTGCACTCCCAGCTCTGGGATTGCATGCAAGGGCCACCATGCCTAGCTTTGTTGTTGTTGTTGTTGTTGTTGTTGTTTTTAATGTAAGCACTGGGGAAATCAATCCTTTGTCCTCATACTTAACATAGCAAGTACTTTGCTGAATGTGCTTTTCTTGTATGAATTATACTAAGATTTCAACCTGAAATGACCCCACACACAATGCCTTGTGGTTTGAGTGCTTTTTCCCCAGCTGATAGCATCATTGGGGAAGCTGTAGAACCTTCAGCAGGGTAGGATGAGCTAGTGAGGTAGGTCTCTAAGGGCAAGCCTTTGAAGGATTTACCCACCCATCAATCCTCATTTACTCTCTTTGCATTCTGGACCAATGAGATTGGGATGGCATTTACCATCCATTCCTGACACCATGAATGTGCTCCCCCACCCCACAATGGACTAACATGCTCTAAAATGCAGAATTAAAACATACCCTTCCACCTTTTAAGTTATTTTTCAGGTACTTTGGTCAAAGCAAAGCAAAAGTAAGTAACANAAATTCTAAGTGCTTTGTGGATGTATTTCACACATAAGAAGGTAAAGAGTGACTGCTGACTTCTTTCTAACTAGTATGATAATCGTGTGAAAATGATAGAGTGGGGTAGTTTTCAGTGAGTCCACCTAACAGAAGCTATGTCACTTAGGAATTATGCTCAATATCAGCAATGATGTCACAACAATAGAACATTCACATAACATTTGATGAGTATGATATAAATGAGAGTGGTACATTATCTTTGTAATTCTGCTCTTAAAAATTTACACCAATGTAATCATGAGAAAGTCTATACAGGGGATATTTTATGAAGTAGCTAACAAAAGTATCAAGGTTATCAAAGGAAAAAAGAAAAACTGGAGCAGCTGTCAAAATTGAAGGATTCTAAGGAGCTACGCAGATAGGTAAAATGTGGGAACATAGATAAAGTTATGAAATAGAGAAAAAGGACATTAGGTAAAAACTAAAGAAATCTGAATCAAGCATGGTCTTTAGTCGATGATGAGACATAATATGGGCCAATGATTATTGTAAAATATGACACTAATATAAGAATTTAGTAGTAGAGAAAATGGATTCATAGTTCATTAGACTCCATACTATTTTAGTTGTTTTCTATAAATATATATGTTCTAATAACTTAGTCTCCTTTAAAGTTGCTTATCACCAAATTCCTGTCTAGTAAACAGTGAAGAGTATTGGTATCAACAAGAATGCTCAATCCCCCTGCATCTACTTCTGCATGTTCACCTGCTGCAGCAGTCAAAACAGCAGGTTTTATGTATTTGTTTTAAATCACGTGGAGGGAAACAAACTCCTTAGCGCTTGTAAAACCAAAGGATATATTTAAGAGTATCCTGAGCAAGATTATTCTGCAGGAACCTGAAATAATTAATGCATTCCATTCAAATAACAGTTGCTTCTAGGGCTGGAGAGATGGCTTTTGAAGAGGACTCAAGTTCTAGTCCAAGCACACANCCACCTGGAAGTGTAGCTCCAGGGGATCCAACTCCCTCTTATGGAGTCTTCTGGTACTGCACTCACACATACACATATCCCAAAAGAAAACGCTCATACACATAATTAAATAATAAAATAAGTGATATTTTAAAAAGACAGTCACTCTTAAACAAGTCCATGTGAATGAAGCAAACATGGGGCACAATTTCTAAGCATGCATTTATTTATATTACTTATATGAGCAGCTGTTCCTGTGAGATGAGAAGGAGTCCAGGGCACTGCTCCTGCTGTAGAGGAACATATGCACACAAGAATCAAAAACTTGGGCTGGAGAGATGGCTCAGCGGTTAAGAGCACTGGCTGCTCTTCCAGAGGTCCTGAGTTCAATTTCCAGCAACCACATGGTGGCTCACAACCATCTGTAATGAGATCTGGTGCCCTCTTCTGGCCTGCAGGCATACATGCAGGCAGAACATTGTACACATAGTAAATAAATAAATGAATCTTAAAAAAAAAATGAAAAACTCGTTATTGAAGTGCTGTCAGTCATTCTGAGAGTGAGAAGCCATCTTTCTTGCCTAATTTTGGACTTAATAGGTAGGCTAAAGACCTCAGATGAGAGATTGCTGTGATGAATGATAATGAAGAGACATTTCTTCTAATAGCAACTCAAATTCATCTTGAAAATCAGGGATATTACAGAAAGAGTAATCAAAGGGAAGTATTACAGGGCAATAACTAAATGGTTCCCTTATTTACCTTTTAAGAGTTTATATGCAATCAAACCAAACTAATGGGAACTCATGAAATTTAGACCAACACCTGTAGAGCCTCCACAGGACTGGACTAGGCCCTTTGCATAATCAAGACAGTTATGCTTATGCTTGATCTGCTTAAGGAGCCCCCTGGCAGTAGGCTTAGGATCCATCCCTGCTGCATGACAAAGTTTTTTGGAGCCCATTACCTATAGTGGGACACCTCACACAGCCTTGAGGCAGTGAGAGGGGCTTGGGCCTGCCTCTACTGAATGTACCAGGCTCTGCTGACTCCCCATGGGAGGCCTTACCTTCTTGTAGGAGGCAATGGGGGGTGGGCTGGGGAGAGAAAGCTGGAGGGGCAGGAGGAGGGAAGAGGGATCTGTGATTGGTATATAAAGTGAATAAAAAATTTCTTAATAAAAAAGAATTTATAGGCAATGTGAAATTACCAAAGAACCATAAAGATTTANGNTTTTTTTTAAAAGAGTTTACAGGCAACATTTTGCCTAACATCTCATTTTAAAAACTTTATTCTAAGCTGTTTTTATTCTATACATCTTAAATGCTTATTAGTTTCCTGATTTAAAGCAGCTTTAAAACATTGCTGATATGTCTTGGGTGAATTAGGAGGAATCACCTTTAAATGTCAAGAGCTGTCTCTGAATTAATTAATAATATATTTGCATTTATGTGATGGTGGCATATTTATCAGTTTGTTTAATATCAATTAGGGCCCTTTGCATTGATTTATGATGACATTGGAATATCAACTTTTAAAACTAATTTATTTTAAATAGTACCTTATAGAAATACATTTGGTGATGAAATTTCTTCATATGATTCATGTTTCAGAAAGCATGCAGAGTAGAAATTAGTTGCAACAAGAAGAAATAGCACACGATATTGAAAAATTGACTCAACTAAATTGTGTCATGGATTGTTGAGGTCTTGACAGGAGACGTGTAGAATAGAGAAATATTGCTTTTTGTATTGATGTCATGCAAAATACTGTAAAAACCATCTTGCCAATTTTATACACCAATCATAAATACAAACATTAAATTAACAAGAATGTTCATAACAACTATAATCTAAAGGAAGAATAAAATAAAATAAAGCTACTTGAGTGAACAATTTTAAATCTTATAAATCAGAGTACTTGATAAACAACTGATACATTCTTGCCTGGGAAAAACTACTTCTTCTGTTCTCAGCTTACAAGTGATATTGTACAGACTGGACAGGTTGTAGTCATGTATCTAGGGGTGTGTATATGAGAGAGAGAGAGAGAGAGAGAGAGAGAGAGAGAGAGAGAGAAACAACAACTAAAAAAGAGATGAATTTTAAAGAGAATAAGGAGGGTGATGTGGGAGGGTTTGTAGGGAGAAAAGGGAAGGGAAAGTTAATTATGTTATAATCTAATAGAATAAAAGAAATATTTTAAAAATATGGTACTAGATTAGGATTTAAAAAAACTGTATTTTTTTTCTAACTTTCTTTTTATTTATTCTTCATTTCTTTCACACCATGCCTTCCAGTCCCACCAATGTGCCCCCTAAAAAATAAAATAAGACAAAATTCAAATGAAAAAAAAGGGGAGGAGGGAGAAAGAGGAAATCTCATCATGGAAACTGCTGTGTGACACAGTGAGTCATNCAGTAAGCCCCTTTATTCATACATTTTTATATGCATGAATATAAAAATTCTTCATCCCAAAGAATCATAGATCTGATTCAAGACCCCTGGTCTCTGCTATATCATCAATGCTGGACCNTTACTGGGACTCACCCTGAACATCCTGTTGCTGCCCTGTGTCATGGAGCTCCTGCAGCCCTGGTGCACAGGACTGATCCCATCCCTGTGAGTCCTGGAGTCTTAAGTAAACTTGGGGTTAGTAAATTTTTTTCTCATCCACACCCTTCACAGTTGCAAAGCCCTACTGCATTGATATGTCACAGAAGAGGTTTCCTGCATTCAGGCTCACAAGATCTGAATGATGCCAATGAATTCCCTCTGCATGTCATATCCACCTACAGGTAACTTTGATATAATGGCCCAGTAAATAATACTGTGGAGATGAGTCGGGCATATTTCAGGAACTGAACTTGTCTATCTTCAGCACCCATGTGGTAATATACACAACTTTCAAAATAATTGTGTAATATACTTAGAAGTATCTATCTCCCATATACTCTGCTACTATCTACAAATAAATTTCCAAGAGAAAGACTAGAAAAGACACGTGAATCAGTCATTTCAAAAATGAAAAAGGATAANTGTCAAATTATACAGTGTAGATAGCAAAGATAGACAGGCATAATATGTAATATAAGTCAATTTAAAATATTTTCTTTTATCTCTCTAACAAATAACCTAGAGTAGTTGAAATATCTTCTGTTAAATAAAAAATATTCATTTGGTCCCTGCTAGACAGGTTATAAATTGCCTAGACTTAGTCAGGTGCCAATTTCAAAATCTCTTTATTTAGTGGTATTTTCTAATATCTCCAAAGGAGGCAGAACATCTGTCCAAATGCCCACTCATACTATTGTGCTCCCAGAAATCTATATTATGCTTANACCATCCATCAAAATAGGAGTTATTATATGATAGAGCCTTTAAAATATTTGTTTAGAGAAGACTTTTAAAATGGCAAATTTTTATCTTTTCCTTTTTGTCATCAACCTAACACTAATTGCCATATATTATATATAAGAAGTTCAATGCTTGATTTGGGGTTTTTTGTTGTTGTTTAGTTTTGTTTTTGTTTTTAACAGGGAGGAGGTTCTTGTCCTGCCTTGACTGAGAGTGCCAGACTCTGGGGACTCACCATGGGACACCTTGTTTTAGAAGAGGTGGGAATGGGGGTGGGTTGAGGGGGGGAGCTGGCNGGGCAGGAGGAGGGAGGAGAGGGGGATCTGAGGTTGGTATGTAAATGGAGTGGAAGATCTTTTTAATAAAAAAAAGTTTCTTAAAAAATAAAGGAATCTTCTCTAGAAATGGTCAGTTTGTAGAAACTTTCAGTTTCTACATTTTAATAGTTGTAAGACGAATTTCCAAACAGTCTTATTAATAAACACACAGAACAAGAAATAAGGGTGAAAATCTGACAGAGATCAGAGGANTTAGGAGCAAGCCACCAGNTAGCCTCACCTCACCAANGCTGCCGCTGCTTCCAAAGAGTGAAGTGAAGAGAAGAGAGCGACTTCCTGTCTAACCCAGCTTTTTATGTCTGTCCATTCTGCTAACTCATTTCCTATCTTCACCAAGCTACATCACTTCCTGTCTGTCTGTACGGACCTCCAGAACTCTATGGCTGATGCTGGGATTAAAGGCGTGTGCCACAACCCCCTTCTGCTAGTTCCTTAAAGTGACCTTGGACTCACAGAGAACCAAATGGATTAAGGGCGTATGATAACTTGCATGACTTTTGTTTACTACTAGTGGCTGACTGCCCCGTTTATTCTCTGATCCTCTGATAAATTTTATTGGGGGACACAGATGAAATATCACCACAATAGTATCATGAAATATTTTATCAGAAAAGCTGATTATCTATTAATAGAAAAATAATTGAGCAAAATTCTTAACAGTTTAAGCTTGGCCCCTGCTAGTCACAAGTGTCATAATTCAATAAACCACAGTTTTAAAACTCTCAAAGACATATTTATGTTCTAAAGATATTAAGCAATTTGTATTTATAAAGCTAACCAAGGAAATAAAGGAAAAAGAAGGTGATTTGGTAATGTTCCTGAATACATTTTCAAATAGGCAATAATCATCCAAATGATGAGATTGAATGCAAGCCTCAATTAAAAACAGTGTGCTCCATTTGATCTGATAAAACAATAAGAACAATCATCCTTCAAGCATGCTAAAAAGGTCACTAGTCCTGGCAGAAGAGTATTGTTGGCAGCTTCTTCTTAATTGTTCCGTATTTCCTCAGTGAGGTACATTATATATAATTGGGGTTTCAGGTTAAGCCACGAATAGATTATTTTCTTACCTGTCACCTCTTAAATGTCCTCCATCAATCTTCGATTTCTTACAAACCACTTTTTTTTCCACTGAAGATTCCTCTGGAGTTTGAAGTAAGAATCCTGAGACAGGTTGCCACTCCTCAATGGCAGCACTCCTGAATTGGCCACAGGTCAGAATTCTACTCTGTCAGAAAAGCAGCTACAGATTAAATGAGAAAAGAAAGAAAAAAATCAAAATACTATCCTTTTCTAAATTGGAAAGTTGCCCTCCCTCTCAGCAACTCCCGTCCCTTCCTTTGGAACAGAACCTAATCTGNTAATTTCCTACTGTTCTACTTGATTTCTTATCCAACAAGCACCCCAGGTATAGGGGATTATATCCATGGGCAATACAGTGTGTTCATGATTGGGGAGGGTGGGACCCTCAGATGGTCTGTATTTAACCTTTTTAAATTTGGAGCAGTCTGTTTCTATGTCTCTTTTGCTGTTGCTTCTGGCATAGGTTCATGAAGGTGGGCTCTGTCTTTACTTCCTGTGACTTTGTTTATTTTGGAAACCTGAATGAATTTCTCAAGGCAGCCATTGTCTTGGAAATGACTAGAAGACAGGACGGAGTTCATTGCTACCTGATTTTATTTACTACAAAAAGCAAAGTGTGTGAACTGAGGACACCCAGCTGTAGTTTCCAAACCACAGAACCCTTCCTTCACAAGCAAAGCTCAATCTTTGTTGAAAAGCTCTGAGTAGCAGTCATTCAATCAAAGAAGATTCAAGTACAGAATTTTGGTTGGAATCTGGATAATTACCCTGCTTCTGAAGGGTTGTCACTGGCTTCTCACTGGTGAAAAAGTAGTCTAATAGAAACAATCACATGAGGAGAAAATAGAGAATGACTTCTTAGTGAAGGTTTGTTTTTCAANTCTCTCATACATTATATCTCAACCACAGTTTCCTCTCTCTCAACTCCTCCCAGTCTCTTCCTCCCACCTTCCCTGTCCCCCAGATTCATTTCTCTTTTTCCCTTCAGAAAAGAACAGGCCTCCCAGGAATACCAACTAAACAAGAAACAGCAAATCACAATAAGACTAGACACAAACCTTCATATCACGGCTAGACAAGGCAAACCAGTAGGAGGAAAAAGGTCCTGACAGTAGGCAAAAGAGTCAGAGATACCCTCACTCCCACTACTAGGACTCCGACAAGTAGAACAAGCTACACAACCATAATATACATGACCTAGCTCAGACTTATACAAGCTCCATGCTTGTAGCTTCAGTCTCTGTGAGGCCCTATGAGCCCTGCTTAGTTGATTTCATGGTCTGTGTTCTCCTGGTATATTCAACCCCCCTGGCTTCTACAATCTTTCTTCCCTCTCTTCCTTGGGATTCCCTGAGCTTGCCTAATATTTGGCTGTGAATCTCTGCATCTGCTCCCATTAGATGGTAGATGAAGCCTCTCTGATGATGATTGAGCTAGACATCAATCTACGAGTATAACAGAATATCATTAGCAATCATTTCATTGACATTTTTTTCTATTTGTGTTTGGCTCTATCCTAGGTCTCTGGCCAATCCAGTCTCTGGTTCCTGGCCATCTTCGCAGTGTAAAGCATGGGCTCCTTCTCATAGTGTTGGCCTCAAGTAAGACCAGTCATTGGTTGGTCACTCCTACAAGTTCTTTGCCACCATTACCCCAGCACATATTGAAGGCAGGGCAAATTGTACATCCAAGGTTTTGTGGCTGGGTTGATACCCCAGTCCCACCATTGGAAACCTTGCCTGCTTACAGAAGATGGTGATTCAAGCTCCTGTATCCCCCATTACTAGGAGGTTTTGCTAACGTCACCCTCATAGATTCCAGGGAGTTTCCACTGCACTAGATTTGGTGCAGTTTTAAATTAGTTACCTGCTGGGTGGAAAGGCCACATTAGGTAGTATCACCCACTAATATGCATGAGGTGATGGGTAAGCTAGACAAGATGTCCTGTGACTGTAACTCTCTGATTCTAATAGATCTTTNACAGAAGTAAATAGATGCATGAACCCTGAAGTCAAGCCAACAACCTCAGATGCTTAACTTAATCTTTTCAGTTTCTTCTTACCCACATTAAATGGTTAGTGCCGAGAATTCACATTGCAGTCCCATGGAATTTATTCCCTAGTTAGTGTTCAATTACCTCTATATAATGATAGGAACAGTTACTACCTATAGTCATTGTAATTTCTATTATCTGGTTTCAACACTCGGGTACCTAAGTTGTAAAAAATGAAAT
>LZPO01056215.1:14977-29968 GCA_001675575.1 Neotoma lepida
GGAGGAAAGGGAAGGGGAAAATGATTCAATTATATTATAATCTCAAAATTAAAGGAAATAATTTTCAAATTTAAGGATGTAATAGGTAGAGGTTCTCAGAAACTCAAAAGCCAAGACCACATCCACTTTACAAGAAAAATTAAAACCCAAACTGAAACTTGTTCTTCAAGGAAATAAAATTATTTTGATTAAAAAAATGCATATTTCTAAAACTCTTTATGGGAAGAGGAGAGGGCTTTTAAAAGCACACAAAGTAGACCAAGGACCAAGAAAGAAGAGTGATTTCCTTGAAGCTGATAGGTGAAATGAATCATAAGTACAACAAAGGATTGATCTTTCCTATCTGGTAAGGACAGCCAGGGTCTTCTTCTAGAGAGAAAAGACATGTTCCTTTTTTTTTGTTTGTTTTGTTTTTTAATCTTGACTGAATACAATGTCAAATGAAATGAACATCTCTGTGGTGTTTAGGGACATAAGTGCTCCTTTTATTCAGGGGATACATCCAAACATCTACTGTGTCAGAAGTAAGCAAAGTGATGCCCTCTTGTTACCACCCAGAGCCATGACACCCGGAGCTTTGAAGCAGGTGACTGATGATAATTATTTGTTTAGAATGACTTTGTTTTAAATATGGAGCTTTCTCTCTCGGATGGCAGTTTCNAATCCAAAGGCCCAAATGAACAAAGATGTGCTTATTAGTGGGGCCTGAAGACTGTCTTTGAAAGGCTTTCTGTCACCCAGTATGTCCCCTCAAAGAGTAGATCCAGTTCCTCTAGGCTAAACAAGGATTAAGAACCTCAGATAGAAGGCAATTTACAGTTCTATGGAATTGACTTGCTCTTCAGATGCCCAGTTTTGTAGAAACCAGTGCCAGGATTAAGAAAAATGAGTTTCTTACAGTAACTTTATCTTAAAATGAAAAAAATACTTTCTTTGTGTTGAATCAAATGAGTGTCCATGCCCTATCACACATCTCTGAGTAGAGGCTGCCTCAATGGCTCTGCTTAGTTCTCTTTTCCTCTCACCTTTCCAGGCAGCTTCGGAGTCCAGAAGTGACATTAGCACTCTTTATATCGGAGATCAAATTAACTACTTAGCCAGATCACTAAAGTGGAGGCCATAACACTCAGAAGCAAGCATTTCATTTACCGAAATGCACGTTATCTAATGCAATAAATGATGATAGTGTGTCTTTAGGCCCTGGTTGTCCCGTCATTTCGGGAAATAATAAAGACTTTTCATTTTCTCCCTTAGATCATAAGTGCTGTGTTATTAGTGCCATCTCAGCGTTAAACCAGGTTGCAAGCTGCTTATTCTTCAAAATGAAGCTTTATTTTTTCAGTTTAATTGCTTTCTCAGGAGCATTATTAACTTCCAGAAGGGGATAAAAAAAAAAAGAAAGCGGCTGAATCTGTGGCTTGGTATATCTGAAGCTCAGAAGCAGCATTTCAAAACCAATGCAACAATACTGCAGCAATTATCAAGAATATTACTTAGGAATATCCATTGCATGGTAATTATAAAAGAATGATCTTTTAAATACCAGGTGTGAGAACCATCTGCATTTTTCTTTCAATGTGGCAAGTAAAGAATTATCCTGTTGTCCCAGGAGACCATATAATGCCTAAGCTTCCTGGACTTTCAAAAAATAAATCTTTAATCCATTTTACATGTGAATCAATCATCAAATTCTAGCGTTGCCCTCATTAATGGTTTTCAATCTCCTCCTCCTCCTCCTNTTTTCATAGACCTCTGCTTAGTGTCAGAACAGGGACATCTGGTATACTGTCACCTCCTCCCAAGTGGCTTCTGCATCTGCCAAACCGATAGAAAGACACAGTTCTCCAGAACAGAACCAATGGTGTGTGCGTGTGTGTGTGTGTGTGTGTGTGTGTGTGTGTGTGTGTGTATGTTGGATTTACTAGAAGCCTATAGGATCTGAGTTGTGCAACAATAGACTTTTGCACACTGGGGGAACTGAGAACCCTAAAGTTGCTCAGTCCACTGAGTACCCTGAAGTTACTGAGTCCACAAGACTGGATACCTCAGAAGTCCCAGTGTAGTGTCAAAGGCCTAGAAGATTCCTGGAGAGCAGTAGTCCTTCTGTTCATGNTGGAACATGAGGAAGCTGGAGTCTAATGTCTTTTTTGACATTAGACTCCAGAAAAGTATGCTGCTGTTGCAGCAGCAGTAGCAGCAGGAACAGGAAGAGGAGCAGCAGGAGCAGCAGCAGGAATGGTGGCAGCAACAGCAGGAGCAGCAGCAGTAGCAGGAGCAGCAGCAGGAGGAGCAGCAGCAGCAGGAGGAGCAGCAGCAGCAGGAGGAGCAGCAGCAGCAGGAGCAGAGCAGCAGCAGGAACAGCAGCAGCAGAGTAGCAGCAGGAACAGCAGCAGCAGCAGCAACAACAACAGCAGCAGCAACAGGAGCAGCAGCAGGAACAATTACAACAGGATCAATTCACTCACAAGAAATGAAGGCAATCAAGCATTCAGCACTGATTTTCTCTCATACCTCTTTATGTCTGGACCAACACCAGAAGGTTCTATACACTCTAGGCACAGACCTACCCAGAGGGATATTTCTTGCTGATTCCAGCCCCAAGGAAGTTGACAATCAAGATTAACGACCACATAGAATAATCTTTCATTAAGTCAGTTATGTGCTATCCCCCAGGAAAGGTTTCAACATCTATATAGATTCATGTCATCAATCAAGTTGAAACAAAAACAATAGTGTCCAGAATTTCTTGCACTGATATGATTGACCATTTCTGCCTCTAATGTTTCTAGGAGAATGATTGAATGCACTCTGATGTATCTCTTTTCTCCATTTTGTGCAACCCAGTTCTTAGTGTTACAAGTCTCTTACCCACCACCATCAAGCATTCACAATCAGTTTAGGAGATCAAATGCTCTGCGATCCCTCCATATGTATGCAATTTGGCACAAGAAAGAGAAGCATGTGAGGATTACGTGCTGCCATGATTGGGTGAGAGATGAGAAGATATCCAATGGAATCACTGTTCCACAAAATGGCTTGCTGTTCCTATTGAAAAGATAGAATTGCTGTCAGGAGCACAGCGTGGGTCTTATGTGGACAAGTTGGATACTCAAAAGCAGCAGGACCTAAAGCAGACTTGATGACATAGGATGATTTATTCAGACCTATTTCAGGATTCACTGGCTACAGATTCCTTCTTTGCTACTGTAATTACCACATTCAGAAGTCCACTGCACAAATAATACAGTGGTAAAGAAAAGGGGGTGCCTGCTTCATTTTTTTAATCTCATTAACATACTCTCTCTCTCTCATACTCTTTTAGGCCCCAAGATCTAGTTTGCACTTCTAATATTTTGTACAACATTTTTAGGTGAACTCATATGGCTTTTTAAATAGCATCCATAGCTACATACTACATTTCATATTAACGAACTCACTTAAGGAAACGGAGGAGGAGCCTTGGGTACCTTGTATTTTTGTTGCTGCTATTTTTGCTTTTGTTGTTGTTGTTATTGGGGTGTTTGGTTTCAGTTTTGGTTTGGTGGTGTGGGTATGGTCTCCTGTAGTTCAGACTGCTAGGCAGCTGAAGATCACCTTGAACTTCTATTCCTCCTATCTCTCCCTCCTAAGTGCTGAATCACAGTTGGGTGTCACCATGCCTAGTGCTATGTTAGTACTCTACCAGCTGAGCTACATCTTCAGTTATAGTGGGATTCACTATAACTAGTGCAGAGAAAACCATACAGAAGTCACTGCCGTAAAATCGTGGTGTTGTTAACGTTAAAATGTGTATCTGAATGACCAACACAGGGGCAACACTCACAGACAGTATCAAATCTTTTGATATATATTTTTTTCTTAAATTAAGGAGTTAATTCAGTGGGTGTAAAGACGAGTAAGGGAAATAAATTGGAGGATGGGAGTGACCACTTCCACTACCACTTCCGCATCACTTGTTTCTGCTTCCTATGGGAATCATACCTCACAAAACACATGTCAGAGTATCACTGAAAGCCAAGATTTCACAGTAACTTTGAGCTAGAAAGCCAGCAGACAACAAAAGGATTTAGCATATTTTAAGTAACAGTCACCATGTAGGGATGGCAGGGAGGAGGAGATGCTTAACACACAAGTGACCTGCTAGGGCATTCCTAACCATTATTGAACATGTGTTGCAACTGTCTCCAGAGTGGGCCTGCTTCCTAGTACCTTAAGCTGCTCTGGGTGAAAGCCTGGTATTTCATCTTAAAAGCCATTAGATGTGTTAAAATGCAAGCTTAGAGTCAGAGGGGTTAAATTACAGAGAAGGAAGAAAAGCAATGCTATGTTTCTAGGTACATGGAAGGATTGCAGGGATTGCTCCCTGTAAGCTTTCTTTTACAAATTCCTGCCTGATTTGTGACCAAGCAGAAACATGAAGAAATGATGTCCACATGAAATAAGTTCAACAAGAGACGTAACTGACGCTAAGAATCCCAAAGCAGTCTGTTGTAGGAGCTGTTGGTGGTCCAGGGTTATCTGAAGGGTAGATGCACCCATGGCCTGTTGCACTGTGCAACTGTACTCTGTATCTCATGATTTTGTCTGTAGAGAATTGCCTTGGAAGCCACTTGTGAGAAGAGTGTGTCTGAGTGTGTGTCCTTTTCTAGTGCAGCTGGTGGTTGGTAGCGAAGTGACCCTATACAGCACTGGCCCCATACTTTAGGTAAATGGAGACTATGGGGGCATTTGTGACTTCAATCTCGCAGTGGAAATGGGGTTATGAGATTCCACTGGATACTGCACACCTCTTCCCCTTCTCTGACTTTCTGCTGCTTGCCTTTTCTTAGGAGTTTGTCTTAAGGATNCTCTTTCTGTTGTGGTTTCCACAAGATTTCTCCTCTCTCCATTCACACCTCAGAAATTAACTAAAGATTATTGCTACTCCACAATACCGTTTTAAGCTACATGTATATGTTGTTTATTTAAAGCATATTCCAATTTTGCATTGTGTATAATACACATTTTGAATCTTCATATCTTAAGTTGTTCCTGGAAGGGATTGTGGCTAAGATCTTCAGTCCACAGAATGTAAGTACTAGAGTCCAGAGGAATGGGAGGACCAGGTCACCACTAAATAGTTTTCTATGGCAGTGGCTGCAATGATTTGATTTAATGAAGATGTTCCAGATAATGTGAGTTTATAAAGGATTTATTAAAAGCATAGTTGCCAGGGTTTGAGAGAAAGCTCAGTCAGTAAAGTGATTGCCCTATAATCATGAAGACATGAGTTTAGTTCCAAGAATCTACACTAAAATGCTGGGCCATAATGCCATGCATTTGTAATCCCAAAACTGGACAAGAAGAAACAGGAAGACTTCCAAGGATCACTAGCAAGTTTAGCCTACTTGACATGCTCCAGGCAACGAGAGACTCATTGCTAAGGCAGACAGTGTCTGAGGTTGCCACTGAAATGCATCCGTACAACATCTCTCTCTCTCTCTCTCTCTCTCTCTCTCTCTCTCTCTCTCTCTCTCACACACACACACACACACACACACACACACACACAGTGGATAGCTGTTTTGGCTTTGGCCTTGGGACAAGGCCCCTACAGTGACAACAGGTAAGTACAACACCTGCCTGAGACCTCCCCCTAGGGCATGGCTCAGGGGGAGCTGCTTAAGACTAGAGGTGCCTACGTGACTGCCTCTTCTCCTCCTCTCGTCCTGCTTCTGGATCACCTGGATTGCTCGTGATTTCAGAAGCTGGACTGGTTGCAAGCCAGAGTCCTCTGCTGGATTGTGTATCCTCTCCCCTAGATCTGTACTTGAATTTTTACTGGTGGTAAATTACCCTAACATTAAACTCTGTAAATTGCTAGATAAACTATGTGGGTTTGCTTCCTAATTACTCATACATCTGGTGCCCAACATGAGGTGCCAGGGGCTGGAGAGGTGGCTTAGAGGTTAAGAGCACTGGTTGCTCTTCCAGAGGTCCTGAGTTCAATTCCCAGCAACCATATGGCAGCTCACAACCATCTATAATGAGATTTTTTTTTTTATGTATGAGTGCTCTGTCTACATGTATATCTGCACACCAGAAGAGGGCATCAGGTCACACACACACACTAAATTAAAGCATGATGATCAGACAGTGGCCAGTGGAATGGATATTACCATTAACAGTGTGGTCCTATCTATGTTCTCTTTCCTTTATACCATTTCTGCTTCTGAGTATTCCCTATCTGTATGCAAAAATTCCTTAACAAATCAAATAATTGCTACTGTCCTGAAGGTCCTGTTACTTTTCTTATAGGTGAAAAAGTGTTATTTTCATTTTCCTCTAAGAAACTGTGCGTAAGTCCAAGTTACTGCTGATGTTTCCTTTTGAAAATATGTTTACATGCTCTAAAGCTGGGTGGATAAGAGCAAATGGCTTCAAAAAAATTGAACATTCACATGGAATAAAACACAATGAAACACACATGCTTCACCCATTGCATAAGTTAGCTAGAAGTGGACCACTGACCTACATGTGAACTAAAGGAAATTATTAAACTCTTAGAAGATAACAGAAGGGATATAGAAGACCTTGTTTGAGATCATGAGAACTTGGATATGGCACTAAAGGCATCTACTGAAAAACTAAATAATTAAAGTTTAAAAATCTGCTCTCTGTGCAAGAACACTGTCAAGAGAATAAGAACATGCAGCAAAGATACGCATTTGAAAAATAATTATCTTATGATAAGGGTGTGTTTTACCTACTGCACAAAGATCACTTACAACTCAACAAAAGAAAAGCAAAGAAACCAGTTGAAAACTAGGTTCTTAAGCCACTGTAAAGAGATAGAAGGAATAATCACCCCTTTTAATAGAGTAATATACATATCCTGCCTTGAATTTCTGCCTCCTAGCACCATCCCTATAAGTTACCATAAGGTACTATTGGATCAACCCACTTTTCAGAGTCCTGACGTAGAAATATAATTTCTTGAAGTTTTTGTTTTTGTTTTTATCTTCGGTCTCTTGCTTTTGGATGGTGGTCAGGACGTAAGTATACTTTTTCTGGAACTCTGGTCTCTCTCTCTCTCTCTCTCTCTCTCTCTCTGTTGTCCCTTTATGCCACAAGGGCCATAGCTGGAGGGAAATCTGTTCCCTCCAGATCCTACTCTCTCAAGGCTATGAAGACTAAACCTCTGTCCCTCTAAAGAACTCAAGATTCAAAGGTTAAGGTGGAATTCTGCTCTTCAGAGGCTAAATAGCAAGTAGCTCACCTCCTCTTCTTGCTCGCGTCCTCCAAAAAATCCCTGTGTGGCTCCTCATCCCTCCTTATAAACCCTTTCTCATCTGGCTCCTCCCTACCACTTCCTGTCAGCTAGTTGCTGACTCACACTCCTGACTGCAGGTGAATTTTATTTAATCAAACACACCTTTCATCATTAAACAAACGTTTCAGAGCATAAACGAAAGTAACATACCTTGAAATGATATTCTACAACACTCTATCTCTCTTTCTCTACCCTTCCCCCATCTTAAGCCCTTAACAGTGAATTTATAATAAACTTCTCTCAAAAATAGATGAAAGCTCAAAAAACAAAAAAGAATAGATATAAAATGTAAACAGACATCTAACCTAATAAGATTATATAAATGAAAAATAACCAATTGAGACAATGTTCTATATCNTCANCCATTAATGAATTGCTTATGAATGATAAGGCAATTCCACTATACACTGTTAGGATGGCCACAGTCAAAACCCTAATGCAAGCAGATGCAGATAAGGCTGTCAATAAGAGAAATTGATATATTCACTTTAGAAGACAACCTGGCAATTTCTCAAAAAACTAAACATACTTTGTGTGATCAAGACCCTACAGTCTTTAGTATTTACCCNCAACAAGTTGAAATTATGTCCCCAGAAAAGCCTGTATGAAAATGTTTACAGAAGCCTTATTTGTAGTTGCCAAACATGGAAGCAAGCTACATGCCCTTCACTAGGTGAATATACACACTGGTACATCCAAACAATGGGATATTATTCACTTAACCAATGAGAAGTGATAGAGCCAGAAAAAAAAGATACTATAGAACACTACATGTGTCCATATTACAAAGTAAAAGAAGAAAACCTTAAAAATCCTTAACCCTGTTCACTGGTTTGTTCCTCTTGGCTTGGTCAGTTTGCTTTTTTATATAGCCTAAGACCTCCTGCCCAGGAGTCACAGCACTTAGAGTGGGCAGGGCCCTCCCACACCAACCACACTAATCAAGAGAACACCCCACAGCCATGCCCACTGAGTTATTTAACAGAGACAATTTCTCCAGTGAGGTTCNCTCTTCCCAGATGATCTTAGTTTGTGTCAGGTTGACAAAAAAAATTAAAGAAAAGGTCATGTATGCTGTTATACCTTTGTTAAAATTTATAAAACATACAATTCCAGGGGGCAACTATGAAGTAAACCATAAACTTTGGATGATATGAATCTACCAGTCAGTGTAGGTACACTGATTTCAAAACATACTGTTCTGATGTGCAATGCTAGCAACCAGATAGAAAGCTAGCACAAGGTGAGAAAAGAATACGTGGAAACTCTCCGAAGGTTCCTCTCCATTTTACTGCTTTTAAAAAGTAAGCTGCAGAGAGCTGGACATCCACCTGCGGGTTGCGACTTCCCAAGTGTTGTCCTGTGGATGGAGAATTAAAAATGGGTGCCATTGAGAGAGGCAAGAAGATTTTTGTTCAGAAGAGTGCTCATTATTACACTGTGGAAAAGGAAGACAAGCATTAAGACTGAACCAAACCTCCATGGTCTGTTCAGGTGAATGACAGGTCAAGCCGCGGATTCTCTTACACAGACAACAAGAGCAAAGACATCACCTGGGGAGAGGATATACTGAGATTATTTGCAGAATCCAGAAAAAAAAGACATCCCTGGGGCTAAAATGATCTTTGCTGAGATGAAGAAGGAGAAAGAGCAGACCTGATAGCTTATCTTTAAAAGGGTAGGGATAATAGTAAAAATAATAATATGNAATAGCCACTGCCTTACTATNAAAAACAAATGTCTCATGGCTTTTTAAAGATGTTTTTAATTGAAATAGAATTACAACACCTTCCCTCTTTTCTTTCCTCCCTCCCATCCCTTCCAGCTACCCTCCCTTTCAGGCCTCCTGTGTCATCCAACTCTCAACTTAATAGCCATTTTTCCTTTTTAACTAGTATCATATATATATATATATTTGTTACAAACATATATAACTGTATATATGTATGTTTATGCTCAGTTCATTTTTGTTGTCTCTGTGTATATGGTTTCAGGCTGACCATTCTGCCTTGGACATCCAGTAAGTGGGCTCATCTCTAGAAGAGGATAATTCTTCTCCCATTAGTTTCTAGCTTCCTGTAGCTCTTTGTCCAGGAGTGGGACATGGTAAAATATACCCTCTTCCACATTAGCGTGTCTATTGATATTGTTTATGCAGCATTTCTAGGAGAAGCTGTTTCACCAAAGACTTCCTGGTGTATTGGTTCTTGGAATCTATCTGTCCCCCCATAGGCAAAGTTCCCTGAGCCATAGATGCAGGAGTTATGATGTATTTATGTCTTTTGGAGCTGGGTTCCTCACAATCTGTTAATCTCTGTATTGTGTCCAGTTTTGATTTCCTGTNATGGTCTCTATGTGCTGTAAGGAGAGGCTTCTTTGACAAGGGGTTGTAGCTACATGTATCTAAGAAAGTTGTGGTTCACAAACAAAGAGACCTATGGGCTTTGGATCTGGAACGAGGCTTTTGAGTTTTTCTCAGATCATGAATGACTAACAGAACATTTTGGGGTGGTCCTGATTTAAGTGAAATTGAACTTCATATATATATATATATATATATATATATGAAGTATCATAAGAAAAATTGGGTGAAATGAAATCTAAAGGTAACAGTAAAATGGCACTCATTCTGTGATTGCTTTTAATTGCCCCCTTCTCTATAAGAAACAAACCAAGAAGCAGAATTCAGTAACAATCAAGATGTAAATCAGCATAAAAGTTTCTTTGTGTGTTATTTTTGCTATAATTTCCTTGTAATATTCATATAACATCTCATGCATATTATGTATTGATAAAATGTCTCAGTTTTAGCCTATACTTTATTGTTAAAGGTGTCTTGCAATATGCTACATTTTAAAAATACTTTCTGCAAAGGAGTTGTGGCTGCGTATAGTCACTTCGTGCTTCTATGATAAAGATGAGATTTGAACTNATGAAAAACCATATGAAATGCAACTCACATCCAGATGATGCATATATAATAAAGTTTTAGGAAAGAATTCTAAATAAATTCTGCTCATTCCCAAGTTACTGGTGGCAGTAGATGAAACTGATCTGAATACCTAAGTTTACTGAGTACATGCATATGCTTTTTCAAAAGTTTAGCATTTTCAAATTCCGTAAGTGTTAACATTAATTAAACATATACTTTGAAGGAAAAGGACTTCCCTTAGATCACATATGCTGCATTTCAGCTATTTTTGAGTATTGTGCAGAAGTTTTATAATGACTACTTTCTGGAATGTCATATTGTTTCCCAAATTGCTGGTCTGATGCCAACTGGTGTGACTTGCTGCTGTTTGTTTCCTGCGCCTAGGGAAAATGTCAGGTTCTTTCTAAATTAAGCAGTTCAATTATGCAACTGCCTCCTTCACCCCCGTATCAGTTTTCTGTGCTACTATATTGAATGTCATAAAAAAACAAGAGGAGTCACGTAGTTTTACAGTCTCTGCTAATCTTTTCACTGTTATATACCAAGTCACCTGAACTTTCAAAGAATTATGCATATATGTATACATACACACCTACACACTGTGCCATGAACACATTGTGCAGCAGGATTTAGGCGAAAAAAATCTCCATATCCACAATCAAATTATAAAATGGAGAAATTAAATCATGACTATTTATTAAATTCCTACTATGTGCCACCCACAAGTAAATCAGGTACTTGGGGAAAGAACAGTTCGAAATTCCTGTGTATGATACAGGAAAGTACAAGAGGTGTGGCAGAATACATGATTACCAATTTTAATGTCACAGTCCTTGGAACAGGAAAAAAAATGACATAAAGAGGAAATCAGAAGGAGATAATCATATAAGGCCTTGCTAGTCAAAACACATTTTACAGAATGACAATACTAACTTTACCCAGAAGCCACATACAAGAGAAAAGAACTTCAGATCAAGTCTAGACTTGCAGAANTGAAACTGCATTGTCATGAGCTTTCCAGGTATNCAGAGCATTGGACATTTGACCATGNCTGAAATCAGTAATTGTGAGTTGAAAGTTCAGCCAGCCTCAGATGATCTTAAAGGGAGAAAGATAGAAATCAATACATTTGACCTCACTGCCCTTTGGGATGTCCCTAGGTCCCTGAGTCAAACTTCATACAGCATGGAGAGCTATCAGTGTGCTTTGGGCCCTGTTCCTCCTCTGCTTGGGGCAGAGAATCCAGCAACGTAAATAGCTAACGGAACTGGTATACAGCTGGGAGAGAGATGAGACAGTAGTNGTAGGGACCACAGGTGTAAACTCAGTGATATCATCCCTTAGCCTCAATTACCCAAAGCCATAGTTAGTATAATTTATTCCTCAGCATTGGAATTGAGACCAACAATAACAACAGAACACACATCACACTGCCTCTTTATCTTTGAGAGAACGTACTGTTGCGGGTTAAGTAAAGGTATAAAAACTATTTCTGTCTGAACCACATAACGTGACTGAGATTCTCACTCAGATTCCCCAATTCAACTCAGTTTTAGAATGAGTTTTAATTTTTTCTTATTTTTTTATTTATTTTGTATTTTTTAATTATTTCTCTTATTTTTGGGATTGTAATAGAACCACATCCTTTCTCTCTTTCCTTCCCACCCTCCAAACCTGCCAATATTACCCTTTTTGCTCTTTTAAGTCCTCTTTTTTCATTAATTATTATTACAAGCATACATATATATGCATATACACATATATTCCTAAATAAACCTGCTTAGTCTGTATAATGTTACATGTCTGTATGTTTTCAGNGATGACCATTCAGTACTGGAGAAACAATCAGTGTGCTCTTCCCTGGGGGTATGGTTTCTTTTGTTCTCTGCATNCCTGGTTGCCTGTAGCTCTTTATGTCGAGTTGAGGCCTCTCCCAGTTTTTAAGTGAGTTCTTCATTAGCATGTGCTTTCAGATATCTGGAACCTTCCATTAGTGCTGAGACNTACCAAGTAAGATTCAAATTCCATTTGCCCCCATGTTTCAGTCAGTAGGAATCTTCATTCTTTCAACTGTTTCCTTGCTGAGTAGAAGCTTCATAGTTTTATGTAAATACCCTTTCCATTTTTGCTTTCTGTTGCTGACAAAAAATAAATAAATACAGAAATTTTGAATGGCATGTTTCATTTTGGGGGCAATTTCATAGTTACAAATATTGCATGTGTATCTTTGTTCAATATTGATTTTATTTTGTATCCANTGAAAATAGTCATCAAGATTTATTCTTCTATATTTGCATATCAACATTTCAAAGTACCACTTTCTGAAGAGATCGTCGATTCTCTAACACATGACCTTGGTGCCTTTTTGGACATTAGTTATCTATAAATATATGAGTTAATTTCAGGTTTGTCTATCACATTCTTGTGTGTGTGTGTGTTGTGTGTGTGTGTATGTGTGTGTGTAACCAAGTGCAGTGCTGTTTCATTACTGCAGTTTTGTTCAATTTTTAAAATTAGAATACTATACATATCCCACTTCCCTATTTGTGCCCAGGATTGTTTTGATTACTCACAGTCTTTTGTGGTCCCANACGAATTTTATTATTTTCCTGTCTCTGTGAAAAATATCATTAGCATTTTGGTAGTGGTTGCACTGAATCCATGGATGACTTTTGGAAGTTTGGGAGTTTTTACAACATTAGTTCTGGCCAAAGGGCAATGGGGATATCTTTTCAGTAATTTTTATTTTAAATATCTTTTCTGGCTAAAATTTTATTCCTACTCATGACTGTTACTACAGTGAATGATACTGTTCCTTTGATTTATCTGTTCAGCAAACACTTTNGTGATGCCTGCAGATCTTGTGTCCATCACNAAATTTATTCNTGGACTGTAATTGTTCTTTGTTAGAGCTTTTAGTATTTTTTATATATAAAAATCAAGTCATCTTCAAACAGGAATAATTTGATTTCTTCCTTTCTGATTTAAGATTCTTGTATTTCTTTCTCTTGCCTGAATGCTTTTGCTAATCTTCCCAATGTGTTAAATAAAAAAGGCTGAAGTGAGTGTCCTTGTTTTGTTCTAGGTCTTAGAGAAAACTTGTTCTTTTTTTTTGCCTTTCAGTGTGATACTGGCAGCATGGGTCTGAATATATATCCTTTTTGGAGTTAAAACTTAAGTTGGTGAGAGTTTCTATCACAAAGGCAGGTACAACTTTATCAAGTATTTTCCAAGCATTTATTTCAATGATCCTTTTGGGTTTGTTTTTCACTGTGATAATGTGATCTTATATTTAAAGATTTTATATATATATAATCTGTTTTTTAACCATGAGATCTGTAAAGTACTGGTTTGAAAGCAATTAATATTCAAAATATATAAGGAATCAACAGCAAAATAGTAGTAATAGTTCAATTATAGATTAATAAATAATCTGAATAGGNATTCTTGAAAAGACTTGTAATGGATTATGAGTGCATTAAAATGTTCAGCTTAACTAATATCAAAGAAATGCAAATTAAAAAACAATTTGGCCAGGTGGTGGTGGTGCACACCTTTAATGCCAGCACTCAGGAGGCAGAGGCATGTGGATTTCTATGAGATCGAGACATCTTGGTCTACAGAGTGAGTTCTAGGACAGCCTCCAAAGCAACACAGAGAAACCCTGTCTCAAAAAAAAAGTTTGAATAAATTTTGTTTAAAAAACAAAAAAGTAACAAAGACTGGTGAGAGTGTGGTGAAAGGGAAATTCTGATGTGGTAGGTATGAAAATAATGTAGCCACAACAGGAAAATGGTGAATATTTCCTCCAGAGCTGAAATGAGAAGTGCCTTGTCAGCCATCTGTCACATGGGTGAGCATAGATGAAAGGAAGTGAAGTCATGACATCTACGATGTTTGAACTTCCACATTTATTGCAGCATAACACCCGCTTGGTGTCCATCAGTGATGGGAGCATAAAGACAATTGAATGCTATTTAGCCATAAAAGATGAAATTCTGTCCTTTCCAACATGG
This sequence comes from Neotoma lepida, assembly GCA_001675575.1. Taxonomy (NCBI): domain Eukaryota; kingdom Metazoa; phylum Chordata; class Mammalia; order Rodentia; family Cricetidae; genus Neotoma; species Neotoma lepida. The sequence continues at coordinate 29,238 of LZPO01056215.1, forward strand.
ATGGGACTGAGGGACATTAAGTGAAACAAACCAGTTTGAGGTAAGACAAATACCACACAGTCTCATTGTTTTTCAGGAAAAAAAAAAAGCTTGTTGCTCTCAAAGATGAAAAGAGTAGAATCCTGGGCAGTACAGACAAGAGAGGCCCGGGACTGAGTCTGAGTATGGTGTGGAACTCACTGAGAACTCACATAAGAAGACAATGAGTCCTCAAAAAAAAAACCCAGCATACTGGGACAGTTATCTGAACACACTATCCTTTACAAGTTTACTATTATGACTAGCTATAAATGTTGCTACCATGCTAGTTATGAAGTATGACACATATATCAAAACTAATATAAAATGATATGTGTAGATTACACTTCCTAGTACTTAAAATGATCATGTGATATGCAAACTTGTGAAAATGATACTAGAGGGTTAGCAACAGCATTTACAAGAGAGCACTGTTGCACAGATAAAGCCACTTGATTCTCCCATCAATCTTATTTCAACCAAGTACAGCTTCTTGGATATACTCANTCATGAATGCACACATACACATGCTCATACACATACCCATGCACACATAGTTATCACTCAGCAGGGATTTTGACCCTCTGTGGATTTCTAAAGNTATAGACACTATACTATCTTAAATAGGGTGTTGGAGTATTTGTATGTCACTTACATACATCCTCCTGTAGGTTTTAACTTTTCTCTGGGTTCATTACAATGTGTAATGAAAC
>LZPO01056216.1:6058-20650 GCA_001675575.1 Neotoma lepida
CCTAACCAGTGTGTGGCATGCTGGTGTGACTCTAGTGTGTGCCCCTAACCAGTGTGTGGCATGCTGGTGTGACTCTAGTGTGTGCTCTTAACCAGTGTATAGCATCCTGGCTCACGTGTGTATTCTTTGTGGAAAGTAATACACCATTCTCTTGGGATGCATTCTTAGGGAAACAGTGTTCCCAGCTGCTATACAGGGTACTTTATGAGCATTTCCTCTGAGATATGTTCATCCTGTGTTTTGGAACAGACAGATTCAGTGTTTGATAGCTCAAAGTAGATCAGCTCTCTTTTTATTTAAAGTTTTTTTTGTTTTGTTTTGTTTTTTACAAACTATGTATTTGATCATGTTTTCCCCTTCCCCAAGTTTCAACTCCTCCCGTATCTTCCCCACCAACCCAACTTTATGTTTATTTTCTCTTTCTCTCACCCCCACCCAGGAAAAGTAACACCTCAAAAACCACAAAACACGAGGCAAAACAAACAAAAACAATTTTTAAAAATGCAGAAACAAAACCAAAAGTCCACAAAACAAAACAAAACACCAGCATGGAGTTCATTTGTGTTAGTCAACTATTGGACATGGGCCTGCCCTGGCGTGTGGTTTGCAATTGATACCTGTTGGCAAAGGGAAAATCATTTTTCTCCAATGGTGTGTCACTGGCTGGACCAAACTCCCTCCTCACATTTACTTGAATTGTAAGAAAATTGGAACTAGGGAAGATGAGCTGAGCTGATTTCAAGTTTATGGGAGGTTAAACAGTCAAGATATCTTCCTGACAAGAGCCATTGAGAGATGGTGAGTCAGTGTGTCCCTCTGACCCCTCCCTTGGCCAGGCTGGTTGCCTATCATACAATATGGGACAGTTGTGGACTAGAACAGGCCTCTTGCTGTGATACTCTGATTTTTGTTTAAACAGCACAAATGTCCACATAGCTACCCTGGTGACTGTATCACCCTGCCAACTCCTATTGAGTTCTCTATTAGTGAAGACCCCCAGGCCTTTTTCGCACATGCCACACAGACATCATGTCCCCCGTCTCNGCTTTTGCAGCTGGCTATTTGGATGCAAGTGTGGACTCAGAGTTTGTTCCTCTTACTTTCTATCTCATTAGATTTCAACCTTCATTTCCTCTCATTAGAAACTGTCAAAAATTTCAATACTCTTAACAGCCACTGAATTCTCAGCTTCAGTGGTTTTGAATGAATAAAGAAGCCTGTAAGTTAATAATTAATAAATTAGTTTCTAAGCATGAATTGAGAATTTACCATGCTGATGTCACGTGAGCACTTTATCATCTTGTGTTTGGGGGTGGGAAGATAGCGAATGTGATTGTCATGTAAGTAGGAGGACCTGAGTTTGGTTTTCTAGCACCCTCATGAAAAATCCAGGTAGGCTGCATGTCTGTAGCTCANCCTTGGGGGTATGGACACAAGAAGATCCCTGGGCCTTGCTGGCCAGCTAGTCTAGGCTATTAGTGAGGTTAGAAGTGCCTTGAGAGCAACTGAGGAAGGCTCATGAGGTTGACATCTGTTCCGCACATTGCAATGCAAGTGCATCTCCACACACCTATGTGGGAGTACACACACACACGCACACACCTACACACACACATACACACACACACACATACGCACATGCATGTGCACACACATTTGAACAGCACATATGCAGAAGAGCAGTTTCAAGCTGCTTCTTACACATATGGTCTTAGAGATGGGAACTCCAGGAAAAATGTCCTAAAACATAACATCAAATAGTTCATTCTGGAGTGAGGAAGTGCAAAGAGAGTACAATGTGAGCCATATATAGCTCTAGGAACCACATTTTTATAGTTAAAAATATGCAATTAGAATATTATTTTTTTACCCAACATATTTAAAATGTTAGTTTTAATTTTTTTTCCTGTGCCTTCTGATGACAAGTTACTATACACTTCACTGTTTAAAGCAGTAGAAGTGTGTTGTCTCACAGTCATGGAGAAGCCAGGTCTGGCATCACTGCAGGCTTGCAATCCTCCAAGGAGAGAGCCAGTGCCTCCTTTGTCTCTCTCAGCTTCCTTTGGTTGTTGGGACTGTGACTGTACTAACTACATCACTGAGATCTCTATGTCCATACTATCTATTCCTCTGCCGTCTATCAAACCGCTCCATCTTACTTGTAGGATACTTGTCTTTTAAGATTATCAAACCCAGGATAAGCTCTTCTTCAAGGTTTGCAATCACTGTTTTTTTTCTCCCTCTCTGCCTTATAAGGTAATATTTAATCACTGTATGAAGTTATAGTTGTAGGTTCTTTCTGCATGTCAGTACTAGAGTCAGAGAACATAAACATATTGTCTAGGGGGCATTATTCAATCCATTAAAATGACCATGCATGCCTTCATTAACAATAGGAAATTATTTTGTGAGTTATTTACTTTTTCTTTGGGAGTATTTTGATATCTGGTCTTGTACTCATAGTATGCAGACACTTAAGATTCACCATAAATTCTTTACCTGCATTTAGAGTTCATGAAATCTGTAGTTGAACAAGACTTATTCACACACTGAAGTTCTTCTAATTATATTTAAAATTTTTTCTCTAAGGAAACTAAACACCAGTTTGAAAATTAAAATTAAGTAAATCCAGTAAGATTAAAACGCCATCTTGTTGATCCCCCTGGTCGTGTATCAAGTCTTTGGTAGCCATGTGTTCTGAACTTTAGAAGAACGAATTCTTCCACTTTCCATCAGGCAGGAGCCAAATGCCCTTCTCTATTCCTCTAATTAACATCTTTTCAGAACGTTAACTTGATGTTTTTTAAGATGAAGAAATAAGAGACTATAGTTAAAATGTCAAGAGAATGGATATAACTAAAAATGAGATGGAGACTGTTATTAATAATGGCAAACAGTAATGTCCTATCAGTAAAACAAGCTATAAAGATAAAACAAGTTTAGACCAGTCCACACTTAATGGTGTTTTAAGCTATCTATCTTTTATATGGTATTTTGCCCAAGAGCTTTCTTAAGTAAGACACTGAGTGTCTGCTTCCAATAGGAACCCGACTGAAATGTCCCCTCCTTCATACAGAAAGAACGGCCCCTCTTTAGAGACTTCAGAGAGACTATGAATAAGCTCATGTATTACATAAATCATATGAGCTTAGCTTCACTACTAGAAATAATTACACCAGCAAAAATTATGCCAAGGCCTCTGAGATGGTCAAGTTTCTGAAGTCTCTTGATCCTTTGACTGCACTGCATCACTTAGGTGTTGAAATTGCTTCCTACGACAACTCAGGTCTTATTTTAAAATTTCAGTATTTTTTCCCCCAAAGTGTTTCTTATTTAAGAGTAGAAACTTGCAGGTCTCAACTGGGAATATCTTAATACAATCATTATTGGAAGAATATAAATATTCAGTATGCACTAAGGCCTGGAATTAACCATCTTGAGANACTGATGTATAAGTACTTTCCTTGTGGGATGCCTGGTGACGGATTTTACATCCCATCTGGATTCTCATTTCATTCCACAGATGTGTCTGTGGGATACTGTGCTAATGCCAGTAGGTGCTAGAGAAGATGAATAAAAGTCTACTTTAACTCCNGAGTACGCACAAAACTGTAGGTGATGCTTGAAAATGAAAAAGAGATGCAAAGCAAGGGGAAGTCAGTGCTGAAGGAGTGAGGAATAAGAAAGAATAANGATGCTGACCTAGAAGAGCCAGGCAAAGCCTACTCTGTGGAGGAGACAGTAGAGGAAGGGGTCTGGAAGACAAGTGAAAATAGTCATTTCTACTTGTGGAATTGTTCTTGGGCGGTAGGCTAGTCATAAAACCAGAAGCTAGTGCATGGTGGCCGGTCATGGAAAAGAATGGTGAGTAAATGAAACAAGAAAGTCAGAAAATTTTGTTTAAAAAAGTTGGGGCCTCATTATGTAAACACCCCTTCCTGAATCCCTAGTAACACCGAGCTGTACTGCATAACTCAGAAGGTTAGATCTGATGACTTCTATCTTCTATTGTACTTCCTGTGGCTTTTGTTTTCATTTCTAAATGTACATACTGCTTGAGACATATCCTATGGTGATAAACCCAAGCCAGAATCAGAGGGACGTGGTTCTCTTAGACTTAATCTCTAAATTATACCTATTTGAATCTTCTTATAGATTTTCCTTCTCAGGCCTGTGGGGCTTATTTACTTATTTACTCATTGGCCACGCTGGAATCTGAGTCTTGGTATTTGTATTTTCTCTGAGATTTCCTCATGTTTTATGTCTTAAGACTTGTTCTCCTGTCTTCAGGTCTTTCTGAACTTCGTGCATTTAGGCTGTACTGTATTCATGAAACAAACCAAGAGCATCTCTGGTCATTGTGAGAATCATCAGCTAAAGCTCTCACCATACTCTTTTATCATTACAAAGATCTGCTTAAGGGAACCCCTGGCAGTAGGATCAGGATCCATCCCTGGTGCATGAATGGGCTTTTTGGACCCCATTGCCTGTGGTGGGACACCTTGCACCTGTCTCTTATACACATCTAGATGTGTATAAGAGACAGGCTTAAGGGAACCCCTGGCAGTAGGATCAGGATCCATCCCTGGTGCATGAACTGGCTTTTTTCAGCCCATTACCTATGGTGGGATACCTGTCTCTTATACACATCTAGATGTGTATAAGAGACAGCTCCAATACCCAGGAGAAATGAATATTGACATAAGCAGCTGTTAGATTGTATTTTAGAGTTTATATTAATTTTCTATTATTTCTTCTTTTTCTTCTTCCTCCCCCTTCTTCTCATTAAAATATTTTGAGCCAGATTTGGTTGATCGGCAGGTGCAGGACCTAATTTACTCTGTGCGTAAATTAGTTATTACTTGTCTTGTCCTTACATTTTCTTCTATTCACCCTGTACTTTCTATCAATCCCTCCAATCCATCATTCCTTTGCTTTGCTTTCATTTCCTTTGCTTTGCTTTTCCTTTCCTCTTTCCTTCTTTCCTTTTCTCCTTTGCTTTCCTTTCTGCCTTTCCATAGGACATCCTTACATTTCTACCAAAATTAAGTGAGAAGAGAAGACCTTTATTTCTATATGGTCGATGGAAAATATATATTCTTACCAGTTGTTTAGACAGGTAATGCCTAGTTGTGAAACACTTTTACAATAATGAAAAAGTGGTCAAATTGCCTTCAATTTTTGAGGAAAATAGACAACGCCTCTAGTAATTTTCTGCATTTTCCCATTGACCTAGTTGCTACTTCCTTGTGTGACAGTCTGGGCTCACATTTTCCTGTGTGGGAGNTTTCAGACTCACTTCCCTTTCTGACAGTCTGGTCAGCTGTCCCCATCTTCACCTTCTCTCTGTCCTCACAGCTGGGGACTGAACANTGACTCTCCACACCTGACATATCTGGAACACTCTACCTCAGGGTCATTCCTTTCTGTGTCTTTCTCTTNCAAGTATTGAATCATCAGGATTTTACTTTTCTNTGCTACTTTTCTTTTCTTTCTTCCTTTTTATTTTTGCTATTTGAAAACTATGTATGANGCAAGAAAACTATGCACAATGCAAATGTTTAACTTTTGAGGTTGACATTTACCTTGCAATTTTATGTCAGACATTGCTCTTTTTAAAAAATTATATACAAATTAAATGCCCCCTGATAGCACAGCATTTTATATGTAGATAAGCTAATATGATATGACAAATATTAGCTTATGAATTGCTGGATCNATCAAACCTATNTTGGATGCTTCCTTCTTAAGGAATGGATAAGAGGAAAAATTAGCATATAAAGTATTTTCTCAAGTAGGAAACATTTATTCTCTGTAGAAAGTGNAACTGGATGATGCTTTCTCTTTCAAAACTGGTTATTATAGACAATTTTGTCAGCTGATAAATGTTGAAAATAAAGTTTTTAACGTGCTGGTGCATAGGCAGACACCATGCTAAGTTTCATAAATCACCCTTCCGTGAAGAGTTCGCTTTTCAAATCTGTTTGTTTAAAGGAAGACAGGTGACAATATAGCAAAATGAGAAACTGATCATACTAATGACAAGAAAAGCAGTATCTTCACTCACAGGAGCACACATGTTCATTGTGATATGGTGTGTGAGACAGTAGTGTCTTTCATAGATGTGGCATTGCCTACTTGCTAATCCATAGCTACCTTCTGAGTGTGTGGCTCAGCTTATAGATTGAGCTAAATAAATAAATGGTTACAGAATAAAGAATAGGGAGTATAGGAGTTAGGAGGAAATAAAATTTGGGTCCTCTTGAATGCTTCCTTCCCTTGACAGATGATAAAGCTCACTTTAATTGTGGTAATAAACTTGAAAGTAGTAGCAGCTGATATTCAGCACTTATGATCCACATACTAATCTCTTTGCTTATATAAATTCATTTATCCTTCCCAGTATACATTTACCTGTTATGTAAACCTATAAGATCCCACTACTATTGATTCCTTTAATCTAAGAGGAACTTCAAAGTAGTCAATCTTTTCTGAAAATATCAGTCAGATGCCTAGCAAGCAGAGGAGTCAAGCTTGTGTTCAGACTGTCTGATTTCTCACCCAGGACTCTGAAATGTTACCTTAAATCACCTGTATTCTGCTCCGGCATATTGTAATAGGTCTGTAAGAGGTTCTTGGGCTGGAAGATGGCTCAATGGGTAACGTGTTTGCCATGCAAATGTAGGACCTGAACTCAAATCCTCAGATTTGAAAACCAGCTGTGGTAATGTATGTATGTCTGTAGTCTCAGTGCTGTTACCATAAGGTGGGGGGTGGGGACAGAAGAATCCCTAGAGGCTCACAGCCCAGCTACCCTGGCATATGCAGTAGAAGTACAGATCAAGAGACCCNGTCTCAAATGAGGAGAGGAGTACCNACACCTGAGGTTGTCCTCTGGCTTCCACATGTGCGTTGTAGCACACACACATCTGCAGCTCTCGAACACACATAGACAGATTCAAAAAAAGAGTTTCTTCACAAAATGATGCTTTCTGGTTTTAGTTCCTGCTGTTTTTTGAGTTAAAGACAAGGAAGTTGCTATCAGTCTTCCATGTCCTCACTTGGCAAGTATTAACACTTCCTATGCCTAAGAGTTTCCTTTTTCTGTCTATATGGAATAATGGAGAAGAGAGAGGACAGGGATATTTGTGTGAGTGTTTGGGTGAATATGTAAACTGGGAAGTACCTAATACTATCACAGTGGAAGAAATAAAAAACCCATTACAAAAGGCTATTTTCTACTCTTGTGTATGCTCTGCCTTGTAGTGGCAGCTAGGTTAGAAGTGTCCTGCGACTTGCTCCTAAAGGTTCTTCAGTTCTCTCTGAAGATTTTNCCTTTCAGNAATCCATCCAACATTTATAGAAAANGCCTGTTGATAAAGCAGGCANTCATTTCTCCCTATTCCAGCNGTTCTCAACCTGTGGGTCGCTACTCCTTTGGGGATTGAATGACCCTTCCACAGGGTCACCTAAGACCATTGGAAAACATTGTATTATATTATGAATCATAGCAGTAGCAAAGTTACAGTTGTGAAGTAGCAACAAAAATAATTTTGTGGTTGGGGGTCACCACAACACGAGGAACCATACTAAAGGGTTGCAGCATTAGGAAGGTTGTGAATCATTGCTTTTTTCATTGTTCATATCCCATTGTACGATTTTGAAAAACCAAGAATTCTCTCTGGTTTATGGACTATAACTAGACCTCTTTTTTTCTGTAGTGTGTGGCACAGTCCTATCTATGGTTTTCCTAGCCCGACTACTGTTTCTTACCTGCAGTTTTGAGGCACTTTCTCACTTCACACCTACCTTCTCTTTACTAGTAACATTCTGTCCTCTTACACCCAAGACTCTATGGTTCCTCGTGGTTTTCTTTACAGTAAATACTTAATGTATTTAATAATGAAATGAGTGGCCTCCACTTGTATTGAAACTAATTTGTTTTACTAAGCTATTTTATGATGCCATGCATAATTTTTTCAGGACTTGAGGATTAAGTCCAGAGCTTTACATATGCTAGGCAAACACCCTGCCACTGAGCTGTATCCACCAGCTCTTTTCTTTTAACTTTGACACAAGTTCTCACTTGAACTTGGCAACTCTCATATTCCAAGTTGGGCTATAATTCTTACACCTTCAAAACCCTACCCTCTAATGCCAAATCTCCAATCTCAGTGAGCCACTGATTAGAGCAGGAGAAAAATTACAGATAATATCAACTGCTGAAGAGAATGAGAAACAATGGCAAAGAAACAAAACCTGACAGAAATCAGAACAGTGTGCCAGGTTCTTTATCAAATGGATACTTCTAATATGGTTCACTGGTATTCCTTCTTCATGTTGGCCCAAGCAGACTGTAACTGATATTCACATAACACCAATGCAAAAATATTTAATTGAGGTTTTATTCAAAATAAGTAAGAACTGACTCTACAAATGTACNGTAACAAGTGAGTAGACAAGTGAACTATAGTGTATCTGCAGAATGGAATAGCAGCAGGGTACAAAATATTGAAACATGCATTGACATGGCATCATGTTAAGTGAAAGAAGGCAGACTCAAGACCATCTTCTTCAGAGTTTCATATATACAGTATTGTGAAAAGGCAAAACTTGCAGTGATGTCCCAGGGGCTGGTGCTGGGGTACTTAGGTATGGGACAGTGCGAGGGTATTTTGAGGGGGATGGAAGTACTCTACATTGTGCTAATGGTGATGTGACAGTTGGGTTTTTTCAAAACTCTTTAAAACAATTCAGCAAAAAGAATGAAAGTTATTGTAAGTAAATAAAAAATAGTGAACATAACATAAAACAGATTTCATGGCATTATTTGTAAGTTTATTATTGATTTCCTATCTTGCTTAATGTCAGGGAGCCTGACACTTATTATTTTAACCTTTTTTACAATTTTCCTTGGAGGAAAGTGTCTCTGAGCCCAGTGATTTTTAAACATGTCATGTTCAGCTATAGGTGATGATTAGGTACAGGCTTGGTAAGTCCCTGTAAGGTCAGGCTAGTAGCATAGGTATCAAAACTCCTGTACTCATTTATCTACCCTGCTCCAAATCCTGGCCAGTTTCTCCCTAGTTAATATTACAGCATGACAATTACTCTGTTGATCCCCAAATAAATATTGACTTTGAGGACATTTTCTCCTCTTTGTCAAAGTAATTCCCATGAACTCAAGAAAATGATAATAAAACCACTGTTCAATACATAGAACCTAGTCTGTGGCCATTCAAGATCAACAGCACTTTGAATACTCAGCTAACACTTCACTGTTTATTTGTTTGTTTTTTGTGTTGGTGCCATCATTTGCNTATTGATCACATGTCTAACACCTGCCAAGAGCTAAGTCCCCAGTCAGAAGCCAGCAAAGTAGAGCTCAGTCAGATTCTCTGAAGTCTATGTTCTCTTGCATCAGATAGACTTGCTGTTTAGATGCAGTGTGGTCACCAGAGCAAGGACACGGACGCATGAGCAGATGGCAAGTGACTTCTTCTCTGGGCAGGTCACGGAAGAACTGAGAGGCATGGTAGCAACTGTGTTGTCTTAAAGAGTAGGCAAAGTGTTTACCCCAACAAAGACGAATAGAGAAGGCCACAAGATAGGAACAAACACAGAGAAGAGCAAGAGAACATGAACAGCAGTGTGTCCNGAGAATTCGAGGACTGTAGCATTCTGGAGTGTGGGACATAAAGGAGTTTATAGTCTGGAGAAGATACCAGGGTAGTGAGAACTGCATTTGCAGGCCCTGGCTTATCACACGAGATGGACTGTTGGCACTGTCTTATAAGCTGTGATGATGAACCTCCAGGTTGCAAGTCTCCCATGACTGTCCCAAGTCCACAGGATCCATTCAATGTGGAAGATTTGAAAGCTAATTTTTTTTCTTTTTCTTTTGAAAAAAAAATGTCTAGGTATTAACATTTTATGTCTAAACTGCAGTTTCAATTTTTCCCAGTGACATTCTTCTACTCAATAAAGGAGGTAATCCATTTTAGAAGAAATACAGTACATCCATGGGACTCAGTAAAAACGATTTTCCATTTTAGTGGGGAAATATTCAGCCTGTAAATATTTTAATCTTTTCCTCTGTGTGTGGAAGGGGCTCTTTTAAATAGTTTTTGGCAGGGATGAGACACAGTAAGATTTGCATTTTAGAAGCATCACTCCAGAGGCAAGGTGGAGAGAGAACTCTGGCAAGAAAGATTTGACTGCTCTGGAGGCTCTATTTAAGCAAATCCGTTTTAAGCGTCTTATGGCCAGACAGGACANCAGAGCAAGAAAAAATATTCTCACCGTCTGCCATTTCTGTGTAAGTGGGAATGCAGCCCACAGGAAATTGTGTGGCCTTTGTCTTTTGCTTCCTGAGAGAGAGAATGAAGAGAAGAAAGGCAAAGGAAAACCATGAAGTACCTTTGCACACCATTNATAAAAGCCCAATGTTGTCTGAATTATTGTAGTATACATGATTCTCAACTAATCATACCATCAAGAGGCCACAGAAGAGCACTGGGAAATTCCAGAACAATGCTGGATTTTGTCTGGAATGCTGTTAGCATATGTACCCTTATTTTGACTTGTAGAACTACCTTGTCATATTTTGTCAAAACTATCACTGTCATACACTAAAACAATAGCTCCCAGAGTCCAAAACATCTTCCTTCTGCTTTATTTTTTTAATGAATCACTTTGAATAAATGACAGACACAAAGGCAATTGGAAAAATTGAGGCAAATCATCTAAGCCAAAGGAATTTTTTGTGTCAAAGGGATCATGAGCCGGTTTACTGGGGAAGTCTTAATTTCGGCAGACCAGATCAGGAAATTTGCATCACAGGTGCAATGGTTTTCATACAACTTTGCTTCATTTGTGGTCTGCTCTGGACTTAGATGTAAGTGCTCTGATGCCATGAACGATACCTCTTCCTCCTGAACCCACAGCATACAGCACAGAGCACAGACTCTAGTGAGAATTTGTCATATATCACTTGTCTGAATNAATGATGCTTTCATGTTTGCATTGTTAATATATAGAATCCACATTTGAGTGGNCAAGATTTTGAACTATATGTTATTTGTAGTAGAGGGTATCTTTAGAATCCAATTTAAAAAACTGCACAGAGGGGATAGAGCGATGGCACAGGGGTTAAGAGGACTTGTTGCTCTTGCAGAGGACCTGGGTTCAGTTCAGAGGACCCATATAATGGCTCACAACTCTCAGGCCTTCTCTGGCTTCCATAAGCACTAGGCGTGCATGAGGTTCATACATGTGGGGCAAAAACTCATAGGCACAAAATGAAAATAAATAAAACACACTACATAGAGATCGATGCTTATAGGTTTAAAAAATTGCATTAATAGAAAAACAACCAACATAATACCTTGGAGATGCTTGAGTAAACTGAAAAAAATCGAAATAAATGTTTTGAATAAATCTCATTATCCAGTCATCATTACTTGGTAACATTTCGTTATTTAACCTCCCATGTTCTTTATAATCCATACAATACAGCTTCCATGCATTTTCATGAAGTGGGATGCATTGTATCTTTTGTTTGGAACCTTTTTTTTTGGTGGTAGATGGCAACTCCCTAAATTTTTAGCTTCTGTATTATTTGCATTGTGCCAGATTCTGTTTCAATATCTTCCTTCCCTAGTTAAACTCCAAGCTCCATGTCAGCAGGAATTGTGCCATCCTCATCCTTGCTTAGCCTCTGCCATTTGTNGGTCTGTACTTGAACACTTGTTGATGGATAAGCACTATTTTACTTCTATGAGTGGCATAGTTCTTTATTTTCTGAATGTCTCATGATTCATTTCCCTAACCTTCTGTTGATGAAATTTTAGCTTTTAAGTACTTCCATGGGAAAATCCATTTTCATTCACATGGGTTTTCATGTGGAATAAACGTACTAAAGGAAGTCTATGCTAATAAGTGTGTGTGAGCATTTAGTGTAACTAATAAGAGACTGCCTTTATTATTCTGCAATTTCTTCCTACTCAGTGAGACCATAGAATTTCATCTGACAAATATGCATGATAGATAATTGTTTTGCTACTATTTTAAGCAACATTTCAGAGAATAGCTGGGTTGCCCCAGATGTAGGCTTTTTTGAAACAAGGATATGAGTTTTGATAGTTCAATGGGAAGAAACTGGTTATCTTAGGAGATGGGGGGTGGGATGGGTTGGGGCTGGAGAAGTGAGGCAGGAGAGAGAGGACAACCATTATGTTTTGCATCAATAGGCAGGTTACGATGTGGACAGTACGGGCTCAGGCCCACTAAAGCTTTCTGAGGTCTGTGCAGAACATGCCTCCGAGGAGTCCCATTTAAGGAATAAACTAATCATTCTAGCTTGTCACTGGCCATGAACTTTGCTCGTGTCTCCCCCAACTCTGCCCTTTTTCTGTCCCAGTCTTCAGTTTGATTGTCCCACCAAAATTTACCCTGCCTTACTATAGGCCAAACAGCTTTGTTATTAACCAATGGGAGTCATACATATTCCACAGCAAACATAAACATTTACTATTTTAGAAAAGAAATTAATTATAGCCTAAAATATAACGAAGTAGGTTCATCTTAGACAGTTCCTTTTCTCTGTTATCTAAGTGGGAGACTGAAGATTTACCTTCCTTTTGCCCCTGAATTCTGANAGAGGCTGAGGCAGCTGGCAGGATTCAAGTAGTACTTTCTTTTCANTTTTTTCCTAGATGATCCTGCATGTCTCAGATGCTGTTTGCCAGAGTCAAATCTTCCTATGTTGTTGATAATGCCATTTATTTGGAAGCAGGCTATATACAGAACTCTTTCAGAAATCCTCTGCCCCCCATTTTCTGACCTAGAATTCCCATTCCTATCATTTCAGATATCACTTTCACTAATATATAAAGACAAGAAAATTCATAACCCTTAATTTTAGGATTCTGGTCTTAAAAGCCACAAGTGGTACCAGTCTGACAAACATATCATGCCCTTAGACATGAGCCCCTAAATTTCCTTCCTTCCTTCCTTCCTTCCTTCCTTCCTTCCTTCCTTTCCCTTTCCTTTCTTCCCTCCTCTCCCTCTCCCTTCCTTCCTTTTAGAAAGTACTTATTTACTTTTATTTTATATGTATGGGTATTTTTGCCTGAGTACATGACATGTATGTATCACGTGTATGCAGTGCCAGCAGAGACCAGAAGGGGGCATTGGACTCACCTGGAACTGGAGTTGTGAGTCACCATGTGAGTGCTAGGAACTGAAGCCAGGACTTCTGCAAGAGCATTGAGTGCTCCTAACCACTGAGCTATTTCTCTAGTCCCAGATTGGAGTCCTTTTTATCACTTTTTGTCTTTCTTCATTAATTCCATCCCTGCCCCTAGTTTATACCTTCAAAGTGGTATGTACTTCTCCCAACTCATAGCAACTATATTTGTATATTTCTTTTTTAAAACATATTCTCTCATTTCCCCTCCCTCCTCTCCTCTCATCCCTTCCTCCCCACCTCCCCTCTACCTAGATCTACTCCTCCTCCATTTCCCTTCTAAAAAAAGAGCAGGCTTCCTAGGGATATCAACTGAACATGACATAAGAAATTACAATAAGACTAGGCACAAATTCTCATAGCAAGGCTGGGTGAAGCAACTCAGTATGAGGAAGAGTCCCAAGCACAAGCAAAAGAGTCATAGACAACCCCCTATTCCTACAAGAACACCAAGCTACACAACTATAACATACTTGCAAAAGATCTAGCTCAGACCCATACAGGGTCTCTGTTTGTCCCTTCTGTCTCTGAGAGCACGTTTGAGCTCTGCTTAGTTGATTTTGTGGGCTATGTTCTCCTGGTGTCCTCCATTCCTCTGGCTCCCACAGTCCATCCTCCCCCTTTTCTGCAGGGTTCCCCTGGCTCTGCCTAGTGTTTGGCTGTGGCTTTCTGCATCCGCTCCCATCAGTTGCTGGATGACACCTCTCTGATGACAANTGGGCTAGGCACTGATCAATGAGTTTGCAGAATATCATTAGGAGTCATTTCATTGACTTTTTTTCCAGTCATATTTGACTCTACACAAGTTCCATAACTGTAACATATATGCAAAGGGCCTAGGTCAGTCCCATGCAGGCTCACTAGTTGTTCCATAGTTCAGTCTCTGTGAGACCCTGTGAGTCCAGGTTAGTTGATTCTGTGGATTTTCTTGTGGTGTACTTGACCCCTCTGGCTCCTACAATCCTTCCCCACCATCTTCTGCAGGATTCCCTCAAGCTCTGCCTAATGTTTGGCTGTGGGTCTCTGCATCTGTTTCCGTCAGTTGCTGGATGAAGTCTCTCTGATGGATGTCATTTTTTCTTTATCAGCTGAGTAATAGTTCATTGTGTATACATTTTCTTTATCTACTCTTTGGTTGAGAGACATCTAATAGGTTGTAAAACCACTATGAACATAGTTGAGCAAGTGTTTTGCGGTAGGATGGAATGTCCTTTGGGCATATGTCCAAGAGTGGCATAGCTTGGTCTTGAGGTAGATCAATTCAGTTTTCTGAGGAATTGCCATATTGATTTCCATAGTGGCTGTAGAAGTTTGTACTCCAACCAACACTGGAGGAGTGTTAC
>LZPO01056217.1:0-29907 GCA_001675575.1 Neotoma lepida
GAGCGCCTTGCTGTTGCAGAGACCATACTGATCTCAATATGGCCTGTGCTGCCACCAGGATAATGGTGACTTCCGGCTAGAGCTACTGCCAAGGGCATGTCTGGGTCCATGTTCCTGCTGCAACTGGGGTCTATGATGATGTCCATGGCCCATATTACCACCGAGGGTAATAGGAACCATGTATGTTGAAATCTGAGGGCCGAGCTGGGGCCGTGCTGGGGCGGGTCCCAGGGCGGGTCCCGGGTCCCACCCCGCACCCCCCACCCTCACCCCTCATTGGCCCCATGCCTCATTGGCCCTGGGATAGCTGACCCTGCCCCTCCACGGACACTGCAGCAGAAGAGCTGGTCCTACCCTCACCCCCAATGGGAGGGATGGTCCCACCTCTCAACACAGGCATGAGAGAGCTGGCCCTGATGGCATGGACCTGGGAAAGCTGGCTCTGTCCCTCGCCTGAGGAGGCAGTCCAAGTGAACCTGACTACTCAGCTCAGCTAACACCCAGGCCCACATCCATGCCCTTGGGCTGGCCCACCCTAACATCTACCCCATTTATAACCTGATGGAGTGTATGAAGGGACTGGTCCTGCTTAAGGGGATAACCACAGGATCTCCATGACTCAGGGCAATAGCAGGATATCTGAGAGGAGTTTGGTGAGGGTCCAGTGATGATGATGCCAGAGGCCTTGAACTAGACCAATGACTCATCACAATGAATATTTTACAGGTGGGGATAATTGGACAAAAGAGTATACTGTGTGACACATAGCAGTTCCCAATGCTATTAGGATGAATGAAGAGATGTTGGAAAGACGGAGGAGATAGGTGGTTTTTGTTCGTTTGTTTTGTTTTGCTTTGAATTAATTTTTTAGGGGGGGTATGTTGCACGGGTGAAGGGTGGATATGGAGGGGGTGGGAGGTGAGCAGGATTGAGGTGCATGGTGTGAAATTCCCAAAGAACCAATAAAGAATTATGTTAAAATCCATAAATAAATATATAAATAAATTTGTGTAGCTGTTCAATAAATCATAATCACAAAAATAAGCTCAAGGTGACAAAGTTGGCTAAATAAAAATACAAGGTAGTAAAGAAGGATGCAACAGAATTCAAGAACACTTATGTCAAGAGCACAACATTCATTTCCCATGGAGATGTAATCAGCTCCACATTGGTGTTTCGGCTGCCCTTAGCTGGAAAGTATGATGCCCTTTGCTGGAAAGTATGAATGTGGCTGCATTGGGCAGAATCAATGTGAATTCTAACCCTCCCTACAATTTATGAGCTTATTTTCATCTCTGTTATTTAAAGAAATACTTAGTGCCTCTAGACTTAACTACATTCCAATTAAAAGGGGCCATGTCTCAACACATTGCTTGCTTCAAATCTTTAAGAATGTGATTAAGAAAAGGAAATCTTTCCAGTCTCCTCATATTAAAAATAAGTATTTGCTTATAAGCATTTTATAATGAATATAAAACATCTACTTTACACAGCAGGCACTCAATAATGTTAATTTTTTTCTTCAAATACACCAGTTGGAGAGACAACTTAAGATACATATATCCATGATTATCTTATTACTAATGTATTAATATTTTGTATCTGTACCAATGACATATGTTTTTAAATACACACGTCAAGGTGTGTGTATGGAGATCAGAGAACAACTTTGTGAAGTCCTTTCTCTCTGTCACTTCTATGTGGGTTCAGGGACTCAAACTCAGGTCTCCAAGTTAACAAAGCAAGCACAATTACTTGCTGAGCCATCTCACCAGCCCCCTGCACCACGATTATTTTTGGAGGTAAATGCCATTGACTTCAAGTTTCTCTCAGGTAAGATCACTGTATACCCTTTATTACCAAAACAAGGTCTTCCCTAGGCACCATGATTTCTCAACTATCAAGAAGTTAATTGTCCCTTATCTAATATACAATGTGTTTTGTGACCTGTGAAAACTGAATGGAAGGGTGTCTATAAAATGAAATATACTTTATTTGGCATAATTTACTTAACCAGAATTTTTACTATGCAAGTCCAACTTCTTTTTATTTATTTATTTTTGAAAGTTATAGACTAAAGAAATATGACAAATTCATTTTTGACCTCAAAGACTCCAGCAATAATTATCTTCATAGGATCTCTATAAATACCATCATCAAAGCCCTCCAACTCTGCTTGCACTTGGTAATTGGTGAGTATCTCACATGAAAGGAAAGTACAGAAGCCAAAGCACATAAGAGCTTGGAGCCATTCCTGCAGTGGACTTGTTCTGTACATCTAAAACCTGACATTATACCTATTAGGCAGCTCATCCAGAACAACTCATACTGAATTTGAGTTAGTGTTTTTCTGCATCTGGAAGTCATCATTTATCCTATATTTTTTATATTCAACCATCATTCTTTTTTATTCATTGTTCAACTCCTCATCATTTCACCAAATTTTTATTCAATGCTTAAAATGGTTCAATATAGAAAGAAAGTATAACTTCCTAAAATTGGGCTCCAAACATAAAATTGGCTAGATCATAGGCCCAAGAGGAGACCCTAACACCTTTGTTCTAGAAAATGCACATAGCATGAAAATGCCCTCTAAGTTCTTATCTTTATACCCATAGATCTGTTTCATACACAGACCTATAACTGGTCAATGTGCATAGAATGAAAGACTGTGGACTGCTCATCTCTAAATGAGACAACTATATCATACCCCTCCCATTAAGGCTCAGGAATTATTTTGAAAGAGGGGGGTAGAAATATTGTAAGAGAGAAGTAATGAAAGGCTGCAGAGAAATAATACGTGCTGAAAATGATAGCACCCCTGTTCACACGAACTCACAGTGGCTGAGATTGCATGCATAAGACCTGTACAAGATCAAGCTAGCCCAAGTCCCAGCATGCACGAGGTAGGGGTTTATGAAGCCTCATCTTAATGAGGAACTATTGACAAGATATGGCTGTTGGGACTGAAACGTAAGTTTTCTTCAGGAATGTGACCTCTGAAAGGCTCCGCATGCTCCTGCGGATGGTCCTACATCATGCGCATACAGGTGGTACTAAGTGGATTCAGTGGTTTTGTTTTTTAACACATTTTAATTAAAATAAAATTATATCACGTTCCCCCTTTCCTTTCCTTTCTTAAGCCCCTTCTATGCTGCTCCAACTCTCAAATTATTAGCCTCCTTTTCTTTGAAAAGTAGTGTTACATACATGTGTGTGTGCACATGTGCACACACACACACAACTTCATAAATACAACCTGCTGAGTTTGCTTTTATTGCTTGTGTGTATATGGCTTCAGGGTTGAACACTTTGTATTGGATAACTAACAAGGGAGCTCATCTCCATAACAGGCTAATTCTCCCTCCTCCAGAGGTCCTTATTTGACTACTGTTCTTTGTCTGGGGGTGGAATCCATGAAATTTCCTCCCTCCACATTCATGTGTCTGTTAATATAGCTGTTGTTTCAGGCTTGTTTGTCTGGCCATTTTTAGGACAGACTGTTTCATCAAAGATTTCCTGATATTCTTGTTCTTTTCTTTCTCCTCCTTCTTCCATAATGCTCCCTGAACCACAGAAGGAGGAGCTGTAGTGTAGACTTATCCATTGGGATTGGGCTCCACTCCGGGGACCATTGATCCCTGCTTTGTCCAGTTGTGAATTTTCTACGATGGTCTCTGTTTGCTAAAGAGAAGCGTCTTTCATGAAGGGCAGTTAAGGATGAGATTTAAGATACAGTAAGCAACCATGCTGGTCTGGCAAAATGGTTGTAGTACATCATTTCTAAAGACCATAACCTCAATTGCTCTAGGAAGTTGGCTAGGTTTTTAGTACCAGGCATTATTTTCCTCTTCTTGGGTGGGCCTTAAGTCCAACTAGATAACTATTGCTTATCACCAACATGTGAGTGCCACTTACTGCACCTTTACAGATATTTTGCCATGTCAGTCATTGTTGTACGTCCTAGACACTGCAATGGGGTAGATAATTGCTTCCCTCACTGAGCAACTTTAGACAGCAGGAACGAGACTTTCAGATTAGATCCATCTTGAATCATCTGAATCTTACGTCCTTTAACTTCTTTGGGCATATGCCAAGGAGTAAAGAGAAAGCATGAGAAGTTGAGAAGGAATAGTGTTGGGGGTGAGTGCAGTTGGGGAAGAATTGGTGGGGAGAGAATAGGGAAAGATTTGATCAAACTATTTACATGCAAAAGGATGTTTCTGTGATGAGGCGTGAAGACTGCACTTATCTGTGGGTATAAGGAAAAATGTTTAGATTATTGTTAGGGACTATGCTGCCTTAGTAAAGTGGCTGTAAGTTCTCCTCCAAGATCCATGATTTCACTAGCACTGAGTAGTGGTTTCCTCTTGTTGAGCATCTCTGCAGCCCAGTTTATACTTCTTAACATCTCTGTAGTTAGGAGGGATTTCCTGGAAAGCTCCAGTCAGAGAACTCAATTGGTTGCATGAGATCCTCTGGGCATCTGTGAATTCATGGTTAGTGTATTTAGCCCTGAATGACTGCAGTAAGCAGAGAAAANCTGACCTCCAGCTCAGCTCCCATATTGAGCACTATAGCTCAAACAAAACCTTTAAGGCTTTAGAGCTAGAGAGATGGTCAGTGGTTAAGAGCATTTGATGCTGTCTAAGAAAAGAAATTCAGTTCTCAACATTCACATCTGGAGGCTTACAAATGTCTGTAACTCCAGCTCCATGGGATCCATGCCCTCTGCAAGTATTCACACACACACACACACACACACACACACACACACACACGCACCCCAAAAATAGATAGATAGATAGATAGATAGATAGATAGATAGACAGATAGACAGACAGACAGACAGATAGATAAAAATCTTAAAACTTTTTATTGATTCTTTGTGGATTTTACATCCTCCTATTTGCCCATCCCCTTGTTTCTGCCCTCTGCCCTTGCAACCTCCCCAAAAACAAAACAAAATTTAAAAGTAAAGCACAACAACAACAAAAAAAACAACAAAAACCAAAAAATAAACAAAAAAGGAAAGAAAAAATATCTCTGGCATGGAAGCTGTAGTGTGGCCCAGTGAGTCACAGCGTACCCTTTAATCCATACATCTTTACTTATAGGTGTTCGTTGCAATGCTTTTTTAAAAAAGGAATTGTTAGACTATAAGAACAATGTGTCTGGGGAATCAGGTTCAGGGAAAACAACAAAACACAAGGTGATAGATAATTTTCATATTTTCTTTTCTTTGTTTATTAGATACAATACATGGCCAGTGCTTATTTCATTCAGCTTTTCAATATTAATTCAGTTGGTCTAGTTGTCTGAATTAAAACACTTTAAAAATGTTCTGCCTTTGTTTCCTCTTCCTCTGACTCTGTCACTGCTGCAGGAAGGTGGCAATAATGGACAGAAGCTGGAGGGAGGACCTAGAAGGAAAAGGAGATTGACATGAGTGTCCTGTCACTTTCAGAAGCAAAGAAAAATGTCACACAAAGAAAGAAAAACTCTGTGTGCCACAGGCAGGGATTGCAAGGCCACAGGATGCCTGGGGCACAAAATCTAAGAGAGAACAGCAATAGCCAAGGAAATGTGACCTCTGACCTCTTCACACTTACATTCTACTGACCTGAATGAAGACAATTATTCACCAGCTGAGATACAGAACAATTACAAAGAGATAAGGAATAAAAACCAGGGCACAGAGGAGGTTGGGCTGCCATATGCAGGAAGTAGGAAGAGCAGTGGGACAGGCAACTTCCGGTAAAAATTCCTATTTTCAAAATGAAATAAATTAGAGAAAAAAGTCCCCCTCCCCATTCTTCAATGTGAACATTTACAGCTTGTAGCTGTTTCAGTCTCCTTGTCAGGGTTAAATTCTGAGGAGAAAGTACAATACAGAAAGAATTTAAAAGAACACTGAAGTGGGATAAGCTTGGGACATTAGTACTGTTATTAGGCCCCCTCCCTTAGTAATGTTGATAAGGAACTGTTAGTTTTTAAAGCCAAGTTAGGATTTTTCTTAATTTAAGCAAAAAGCAACTAAGCTGATGTGATAGGAATATCACAGAAGAGTGCAGGGAGCACTTTAAGAGCAACAGAAGAAAAACCTGCAGGCACTTCAGTAAGTTTATCTCCATAGTTAAATGAAAATAACATAATATTTTGAAGGTTTAGAATCAGAAGAATTAAAGATACTTTAGAAAAATGATATTGGGACAAGGATAAAGAAGAAAATTGCAATAGCAAGGAGGTTAGCCAATGATTTACCTGCGTGCCATCAGCAGTCCTGACTCAGTCTTCCAGCATGCACTAGGGCATGCACTCCATGGCAACCTCCTGCTGCACAGGCAGTGAAGACAGAGGAGCACCCAGTAGTCAGCTCCCATCTATCATTTCTGTGGCACCTTCCACTTTTCCTAATGAGCAATTCTGTGAGCATCCCAAGCAATAAATTGGCTACAGTTTATTGAAAAGAACATATTATTTAATAAATTTCTCTGGTAAGTTTGCACATAATTGATATTAATTTTATTTTTCAAAGAGAGGTAACAGCATGGAAGTTCAAGGTTAATTTTCTAGGGACTACTTTTACATTGGCTGATTTGCTGCTGGTGTGCTTTTGTTAACATTATAAAACTTCCCATGATACTGACACTCATAACTTTGCCCTCCAGGATCCCACATATTGAAATTAANGAGGGGGAAATGAGCATGCCTAAAAGAACTCTGGGATTTACCACACACTGAAAAACATGAACCAGTTATGGGTAATGTTTACCAATCATGTTTAGCTTCTCTAGTACAGTTTTGCTTCCACAGCTTACCAATGTTAAGATAATCACTTCTTTTGTTCCTTCATGAAGACTGCTAACTTAATACATAATTGTGTTATAAATAATAGGAACTCTTTTAAATTCCAACTCTGAACCTAAGCAATGTTTCATTACTCAGAAATATGGAGCAAACCCTTGTTGAAGAATTTATTTTGGACTCTTGGTAAGAACAACTTGTAAAGGAAATGATTGCTAGTTTTAAAAGATCACAGGCTAGAAGTTGTGATATGAATATACATGATCAAAATGTGAGTTGTAATGGTGACTATATATGCTATATAAAGGGAGGGTTGGAGAAACGTCTCAGAATATAAATGGATGAATTAAGTTTGAACTTGGTAGAAAGTAAATAAATAAATAAATAAATATAGGAAGAGAAAATATATGCAAGAATTAAGGAAAGCAAAAAAGAACTTAGAACATGAACAAATCCTTTTATTCCCAATCTGAGGCCATGTGTGATGTTCCTTACCTATTACTATTAAAATGTAGAATTTCACCTGGTAGGTCAAAAATGAAACCTTATATAGCACATTTGAGAGAGTTCCCAGAGGAAGCTAATTGTGCTTTTCAGGGAAATGATGAGGAATAAAACAGTGTATTAGTCAGGATTCTCTAAAGGAGCAGAACTAATACAGTCAAAAATATACATTATATTACATATATTATATATATTAAAAGGCTAAAGTGGTATTTATTAAATTGGCTTATAGGATGAGGTCCATGTATTTCAACAATGGCTATCTCACAGTAAAGAGACAGAGAATCCAGTAGTTGTTCAGTCCATGAAGCTGTATATCTCCACTGTCCCAATCTAGCAGTAAAGGCCTGGGGAATTCCTAGTGAGCTTCTGGTCCTTGGTTTACCTTGGAATACTGAAGCTGCTGGTTCCAACATCAGTAAGGGAATGGTCCATCAATAGGAAAGATGAACACTGCAGCAAGACTGAAAGCAAACAGACAAAAAGCAAAGTTCCTTCTTCCACGTCCTTTTATCAGGGCTGCTACCTGAAGATGTTGTCTACTTTTATGGTGAGCCTTCCTGCTTCAAAATATCTGATCAATAAAATCTCTCAAAGGAGTGCCCAGCATCTTGTGTTTTAGTTAATTCCAGATGCAGTTGAGTTGGCAAGCAAGATTAGCCATCACATAGCTTATAATAAATTGCAGATAATATAAAACTGTATGCCAGGAATTGTGTTCTAGTTGAGATTACTGAGTACAGGTAATTTCAGCTTCTGCCTTCACAGACCCAAAAGTTAAAGAAAGACTTTGGAGACCTAACTCCATGTTATTACATTTATTTGTCTTATATATTGACCTTATCTATAAGCAGTTCTTTAACAAAGGTATATACATGGTTTGAAAACATAGATTGAAAAATCTGAGATTTTTTTTTCAGTGGCTTAGTGGCATATACTTAAACCTTATAACTATTAGGATCCTGGAGAAGTCCCACAAAACACCACCATGCATGTATGTGATCAGCAAGAGCATTTATTATTCCAGCATGCTGGGGCCAACTATCCTACACAAAGGCAAAAATGGCAATGACACCAAAAGGAGATTGCAGGGTCCTTTTAAATATAGCCAAGGGGAGTTCCTAGGGCAGTTAGGACTTCTTCTATATGATTGGCTTAAGCAAATGGCATTCATATTAGTATGTTCTAATTGGCTAGGGCTAGTCAGTGGCTGATTAAGGCTACAGTTTTTCCCTTTTTGGGAACACTTGGGACAAGTCCCAAAGTTTATCCTTATTTGGTTATTACCTTGAGCATATTGACTGTGGAGGCTAGCTGGACTAGTATGCATTGACTGTTGTGGCTGGCTCCAGGCCTCCTCATTCTTGCTGTTGGGGGTGTTGGAGATTGATTGTTCTTTGTTTGTGGTTTCCTCAGAAACTGCTTACTCAGTCTCAGGAAACTGAAATTGAGGCCTAATCTCTGAGAGAAGACTGAGCAGCCTATTATAACATCTGCTAGGTCCTCTCAATAACCCTTGCAAGGGTTGTAGCAATGAAAATATTGTTCTGAATTAAAAAAAAATACCTACTTGGTTATTTTTATCAGAAGTATTTAAAATTAGTATCTTTGGTAAAGAAATAGATCTGAAAATCATAAGGAAGGAANAGTCAATAGAGACAAATGAGGAAAGAACATATGCAAACAATTGAACCAGACAGGAAGAATAAATATTTTTAAATTTTAAGTTTGTATACTTTGAAGAATTAGGGCATGAATCATACAAATTGATTTGAGATCAAGAAAGGAATTCCTGAACCCATATACATATACATTTTTTAAGTATTATAGATCTAATGAAAAGGAACATTACATTTCATGTTCTATTCATATGATAGTATGAAAAGAAAAGCATGGATAGAAAATACAGAAAGAATCTCAGGAGATGGCTCAGTTGGTAAGTTGTCTGCTGTGCAAAGATGAATATCTGAGTTCAGAAACTAGCACCCATGCAAAAGTTGGGTATAGCAGGATACATTTGTAACCCAATATTGGGGAGTAGAGATGGGCAAATCCCAAGAACTCATTGGATAGTTGGTCTTGTCAAATCAGTGATCTAGGTTATGCGGCAGGCTTTGTCTCAAAAATAATAATGTAGCAAATGATCAAAGAAAATACCTATTGTCAACCTCTAGCCTTCATAAATGTACAGCTACATGTAATTGTGTGGACACGAACATATAATAAAAGACACACCAAAGAAAATAACAGAAGAGAATAAAGAGACATAATAATATAGTCTTTAAACCCAATAAATGCATAACTGGATTTCACAACTGGAAGTACATTAAGAGAATACAGAATGATACAATGGCTAGGAATTTGCAGTCATAGAGGACATTGAACCATGAGTTCAAATACTGTTACCAAAACTCAAAAATAGTAAGAACAGAGAAAGGTTACCATAGGTACTTCATAGTAAAACCTCTAAAAGACACAAAGAAAAAGATACTCTGAGAAATAGTGATAAGTAGAAATGAAGAAAGAGGATGAAGTACAGGAAGAAAAATCGAAAGGAGGCAGCTTAAGAAATACTACCTACAATGAAGCAGTAATAAGGGTTGCAACTGACTGTTCACCAAGTCTCTGGAGTCTGAAGAGGATAGACTATGTCTTTAAAATGTTCATTGAAAAATAACTGACAAACTGTACTTCTACATGCAATAAGAATGTTCTTCAAAATGAAGAGAAATTATTTCTATTTCTAGATAGATTGTAGACTGAGAATTTTTTAGTCTTTATAGAAATTTAAAGAACTTTAAGTCTTGAGGAAAAATGTGTGAACTGTAACTCATGTTTTATTGGCTTATCATGATTGGTGAATGCATGAAGACTTACTGAGATGAAGTGAAAGCAAAATAAGTCGTTCAAATTCAAATAGTGTAAAGTTCCATACCTACATGTGCACACTTGTTCCTTGTGTGTGATGGAAGGAGCAGACCTTATAGTGACTAGGGGAGATAGACTAAGGGAAGAAGAAGTAAAGGTATGGTGCAAACGAAGATGCTCGAATATGGTCCCATCTTTAAGTCCTTCAAGCACAAAAATGGATCCCTCAAGTGTCTTCTGCCTCCATAATTATAGAGTATCTTTGATCAGGCTAAAGTTAATAATAATAATAATCAGGATAATGATGATAAACAATTTAAGTCCTGAAGAGTTTAAAATTTGAAAGCTCTAATATAAAATAGGCAGAAACTGTAAGAATTTCAACACTGAACATTGCCTAGCACCTTTTAATAAAGAAGCATGGATATGTCAAGCAAAATCTATAATTTTACTGACTTCAGATATTACATATTAAGTAATTTGAGTTGCCCAAATTATAGAAATTGAAAAAAAAACTGAAGAAAATAGATTCTCTTCAGAGCAATTGTAATAAAATAGAAGCCACAAAAATAAAAATAAATAAAATCCTAACTAATAACAGAATGAGTTTTTGAGGGTAGAAATTTCAAATTTATATTTAAATGCATTTCTTCCCATTATCTGACTCTTGAGATGTACTTGAAGAGATGTCACTCCAAGGAACTCAGCAGAAAATACCCACACAGATAATTGAAAGAATGAATGATTATCCAGATACTGTAGCTGCAAAGGAGGTGTTTAGACTTTGTGTCATTCTAACATAAAGGGCCTTAGTGAATATCTAAGTCTTGCCACTAAAATTTTAGAAAATAAGAATTCTTTATTGATTCTTTGAGGATTTCACACCATGCACCCCAACCCTACTTACCTCCCAGTCCTTGCATATCTACCCCTCACCCTGGCAGCATCTTCCCCCCAAAATAAAACCCCCCAAAATTAATTAAAAACAAACAAAAACTCACTTCACTTCTCCATCTTTCCTACCTCTCCAACACTTTCCCATTTGTCCCAGTGTCACTGGGAGCTGCCATGTGTCATGCAGTATACCCTTTGGTCCAGTCAGCCCCACCCACAAATGCTCATTGCAATGAGTCATTGGTCTGGTTCAAGGCCTCTGTTACACCATCATCACTGGACTCTCACCAAAACTCCTCTCAGACATCCTGCTGTTGCCCCAAGTCATGGAGATTTTGTGGCTATCATTCCACAAGACCAGTCCCTTCATATGGCATGATATTTGTTTGTGTTCTGACAAATAAAGCTTGCCTGGAGATCAGAGGGTGGNACTAGCCACTAGTTACCCATAGAGCCCAGGCAGTAGTGGCACACACCTTTAATCCCAGCACTTGAGAGGAGGAAGCAGGAAGATCAGTAGTTCAAGGCCACCCTGAGCTACAGGAGATTGAACAGGAGTCTGAAACAGAAATAGAGCTGGTCAGTGGTGGTGCACGCCTTTAATCCCAGCACTGGAGAGGTGAAGAGAGGAATATAAGGTGGGTGGAGACAGGATCTCAGCCCTGCCCCCATTCTGTCTGAGGATTTGTAGAAGTAAGAAGTTTCTAAAGGCTGCTGCTCTGCTTCTCTGATCTTTCAGCTTTCACCCTCAATATCTGACTCTGGGTTTTATTGTTAAGACTAATTAAGATCGNGCTTCACCTTCATGTGCTCCAGTAGGTCATATATGTGTAGATGTTAGGGTAGACCAACCCAAGGCCCAGGATATGGGTCTGGGTGGTAGCTGATCTGGTCAGTCTGGACTACTGGGACTTTGCCCATCAGGCAAGGTATGGAGTCAGCTCTCACATGCCAAAGTGAGGGGTAAGACCATCTTTCTTGAGTGCAGAGGCCAGCTGTCCCTCGAGGAAGTGGGCCAGCTCTCTTGATACAGTGTCCAGTGCAAGGCTAGGCCAGTTATTCCAGGATCAGTGAAGGATGGGGCCATCTCAGGATGGTCCTGGGATTTCAACGCTTATGGTTCATATGGCCCCCTGTTGAAACACAGGCCATGAACATTAACACAGACCCAGCTGCAGTGAGACCACAGACCCAGACATGGCCTTCAGCAGCAATAGTTCAGGCCTGGACATCACCATGGCCTCAGTGGCAGTGCAGGTCTCCCAGATTAGTATGTCCCTGGTGGAAGAATGGCTCTCAGACACCAGCATGATCTCAGGTGAACAGAACTGGGTATCTGCATAACCCTCAGTGGTAACAGGAGCCTCAGACATCAACTCACACTCAGACTGTTGCAGAGCCGTGGACCCAGACATGGCTCTAGGCAGCAGCCTGGCCCAGACATCACAATGGCACATTGTGGTAGCACAGGCCATACAAATTTGTATGATCCCAGCTGCAGCATCACCCTCAGATACCCACCTGGCCTCAGGTGACAAGCCATGCCTTTTAATCAAGGCTATGCACTGGGAATATATATTCTTCCTTGCATTATAGCAATATTTAAATGTGTCTGACTATACAAAGTATTTAATTGTGATTCCACAGATTTGCATAACTGAATACTGGAAAATTATGAACACTCTGCAAGAAAACCTGGAAACCAGAGTTCAAAGAGCCAATGTTAATAGTTCAGTCAAAATGATGAGATTTAGCATATGATTTGTACTCTTATTTAAAGAGTGACTAGCAAAACATCCCAAGGTAAATGAGATGTTTTAGCAAGCACACAAGCATGTACATTTAAATTTGTTAGAAACACATAAATCCATGGTCACAAAGGATAAGGAAATCTTAGTGTACTATAGTATAGTAAAGAAAATGAAAAAATAGTGCTGGAAAGATGGCTCAATGGTTAAAAGCATTTTCAGCTCTTGCAAAGGAACTGAGTTCACTTCCAGCAACCACGTAGTAGCTCACAACCATTCATAAATCCACTTCCAAATCCTCTTCTGACTTCTGTAGACATCAGGCACCTATGTTGTACACATATGTACATACAGTCAAAATACTCATACCTATTAAATAAATAATTCTTATTTAGAAAATAGACACAGATGAAAATTTGGAAACCAAAATGTAATTTCTTCAAATTTAAATTTCATTAGAGATTTGTGAAGATAAAAGCAATGGACAGTGAAATTGATAGCTGATCAAAATTTAAAAGCCAAACCACAGTGCAAGAGAAGAAAATAATGAATAAATTAAAAGGTGGGAGGTGTTATACTACTTAGTACAAGTAGAGTCTGGGAGTATAAAGATTAGGGCAACAAAACTATTTGCAGATATATTATGCCAAAAATCAAATTTTATTTAAAAAATGAAAATATCCAGAAAAAAATGGTGCATAATAGTCCATGCAAGAAAAGTCAAACTAAGGGGAAAATCCTGAAGTAGTGAAGCTTAGACAAGTCTACAGAAGAATTATCTTTAGAGCACTTTAAATAAAAGCAAACACATAAACACATGGAAGCCATACTCACACACACAAAATCTACCAACCTGCAATTCTACAAGTGAAAATATTCTTCAAAATGAAGGCAAAAGTCAATTATAAGTCAATAATAATAACTATAATACAACTAGAAAATACACATTTCANCATAGAAGGCAGAATATTAAAGCAAAGACTTGATGTTTTACTGACTTGAAATATTACACATGGAAAGTTGTATCATTTCCCATCATTAGACTAAACCTGAAGATAGTAAATTATTCTCATGTGCACACATGTCTAAGAATGTGAGCATGGCTACAGGTTGCTGATATAGTTATAGTGCCTGAACATAATTATGTTCAATTATATGTGTCTGGAGGAAATGTTAATAAAAACTGAGATGAATTTTTAGGAAACAGCAGAGTAAGCAACTCTCTGATTTGAGTACAAGTGTTAAGCAGCCTGAGATATTATTCTCATATTCTGGGTCAAAATATGCTTATTTCTCAAAAAAGACAAAGTATGGCAAAAGCACAGATTCCAGCCAAGATACAAACAAATTTATGCAGTTACTTGGAAATATCTAGCTCAATAAATTCTTCAATCTGTTCTTTGTAAAATGAAATGTCTCATGTTTTCTATATTCTTCAAATTCAAGTTTCTTAGTGAATTTACAAAACAAAAGTGGAAGAAACACTAATCTTTCCACCAACAATAAGGAAAACCAACATGGGCAAAAGCTTCAAGAGAAGGCTGTTTCACTCCTTGGATGCAGCCTGCTGTTAGCTGTGGTAGAGGATGGAGAAGTAAGCACAAACACACCTGGGCACAGAGTCCCCTAGCCCCCTTCCCTCTGGGCAGCTCCAAGGCCCATTTATGCAAGTGTTCCAGGTCATGAGATGATAAATGTTGTTCTGTAAGGAAGGATTCTCTTAAAAGAGTTGCGATCTTTTTCCCATCATGACCACCCAAGTTTTAGTACAGAATGAAATATCCAAAATCAGATATTGTAATTATTAAACACCTAGAGAAGGGTCAGGATAGCAAGACATAAGCTCACAGTGAGTTTCTGATGTAAATTCTGAGGTTACAAAAATGACATTTGTTTATGATTTAGTACAGATAGGAAAAAGCCTAAGAGAGATACACTTATTGAAGGAAAACTAAACTACACAAAAACCAAACTTAATAAAGCCATGTGAACATTTGGGCTTTTCCCCATCAATTCTTCTTTGTTCTGTGCACGTTTCAAAAACTCACTTATAGAGGTTTGTAATTCAAAAATAAATAATCCAGGAAGATCATTTCCTCCAAACTCCTGCCCCACTCATCCCCTTGTTCTCCTCCAAATCCAGTTCCCCAGTCTCATTCTGTAGCAGAGCACCTGCTGAGCCACACCTCCCCTTCTTCTCTGCCCCCATCTCCACCAGATCAGGCAGATCTTCTCCTCCAACTTCTCTCCCCACTCATTCCATTGTCCCAGCCCCAATTCCAGCAGGCATTCCTTGGGAACCTGCCAGACAAGGCTGGTAGAGAGTCAAGTAGGCAGTGAAGCATGTATGTGAGCCTCTGATCTCCACTTCCCCTCCATTCCTCCCAGTCCAACCCCTAGGTCTTACCCCAGCTTTGTATCAGACTACCTGCTGGAGCCTCACCTCACTCACTCCCCAATTCCCAGGTGACCAAGCAGATCCTGGGGGCAAACCCTGCTTTGCTCACTCCTGTGGGCACCCTCACTCCTGCCTTCTAGCCCATCTCCATCCCTAAGTTTCAGCTACCAATGCCAAGAAATATATTCTATCTGGAACCTCCAGTGGCCACACCTGGCATGATTCAGTGCACTCCATACCAGGCAACATATAGGCACTTGAGAGGACAACAGAAAACAAGGAACAAAACACCCACACAATAAAGACAAGACCAGATAGCAGCATCTAGAAGTACAATTATCCCAAACCCAGATGCCTAGACAGCAGCATAAAAACACAACTAATAAGTCAGAACAATATGTCCCCACTAGAGCCCTCAACCCTACTACAGTAGGACCTGAAAAATGCAACATAGCTGGAGCACAAAATCAGAATCTTAAAATAGCTTTTATGGTGGCTCTGATGCAACCATGGCGGTCTGTGTTGATATCCATGGCTCCTGTTACCACTGAGGGTCCTGCAGATGCTCAGAGGCTGAGTCACCATCCGTGACCATGTCAGTGTCCTAGGGATATGCCCCTACAGAAGCCATGCCAACCGGTGATGCCACCCAGGTCCCTCGTGACATCTGGCCCAGACTGCTGCCAAGGGCCATGTCTGAGTCTGCGGCCCTGCTGCAGCCAAGCTCTGTACTGATGTCCAAGATCATTGAGGGCCATGAAGATGCCCAGGATCTACCCAGATACACCTGGGGCAGCCACTGAGTCCATACCAATCTGAGTGACCTGCACTGCTAATGGGGGCTGTGGTGACATCCTGGCCCAGGATGCTGACAAGGACTGTGTCTGAGTCTATGGTCCAAACACAGTCAGGGTCTGTGTTGATATCCATGACCTGTGTTGCCACCAAGGGCCACATGGACGTCTGGGATCTGGGCAACCATCTAGAGCCAAGTTAGTGTCCAAGGGCCATGCCACTGCCAGGGCCATACAGATCTGAACAGCCTCTGCTGCCACCTGGAGCTATGATATCATCTGGACCTGAGCTGCTGCCAAGGACCGTGTCTGAGTCTGTGGCCCTGCTGCAGCCTTCGTTTGTGTTGATGCCCAAGAGAGCTAGCCCTGACCTTCATCAGCTGCAGCACTCAGGAGAGTGGGCCCTGCACCTTGCCTGGATGACACAGTAGAGCTGATCCTATTGGTTGGGGTGCAGGTAAGCCAGCCCTGAGGGTGTGAGAGCAGAACTGACCCCCACCTCCCCCATTTGTTGTGTGGAGGCATGGGTGAAGGATGTATGCCCTCCCCTTTTACCTCTTGCATCTGCAGTAGATGGGAAAGCTGGGCTTGGAGGCATGAAAGTAAGAGACTGGCATGGCACCTCACTAACTGTAGCACTAGGAAGAGTGGACCCTGCCCCTCACCTGGGCAAAACAGAGCTGGCCATGGTGGTGTGGGTACAGGTAAGCCAGCCCTGAGGGCATGAGAGCAGGAGAACTGGCCCTGCTCCTTGCTACCTGATGCAGTAGATGAGCTAGCTGGGACAATGTTGGAGAGTTTGATCTGGTGGTGACAATGAGAGAAAGCTGGCAAGCTGACAAACCCAGCTACCATCCAGATCCAGAATCAGGGCTATAAGTTGGTCCACCGCAACATCCACCTCATCTATGAACTGCTGGAGCATGTGAAGGGCCAGATCTGCAGCTCCAAAGCTGCAAGATCTCCACAACATAGGGTAACAACAGGAAATCCAAGAAGAGTCCCAGTGAGGACCCAGTACCAAGGGTGTAGCAGAAGCCAGAGGCCTCAAAGCCAATCAATGACCACTGCAATGAACAATTACAAGTAAAGATGTATGGACTAAAGGGTACACTGTGTAACTCATTGTGTCACACTACAGCTTCCATGCTAAGACCTTTTATTTGTTTGTTTTTGCTTTTTTGTTTTTCTTTTAAATTTTATTTTATTTTGGGTGGAGGTTGTAAGGGCAAAAAGTGAATATGAATGGATGGGGAGATGAATGGGATCAGGATGAATGATGTGAAACCCACAAAGAATCAATAAAAAAATTTATAAATATGAGAGGTTCTTCAGAATGCTAGGGAGGTTCCCAGGAATATGCAAGGATGACCCCACCTGAGACTACGGGAAGTAATCTAGAGGGAGCCAGTACCGACATACTCCAGTGAGTATTCACATGGATGAATACTCTATCTGTCAGCACAGAGCCCTGCCTGATCCAGAGACCGATGGAGGCAGATGCGGAGATCCACAGCCAGGCTCCAGGCCGAGCTCCAGGAGTCCAGTTGATAGAAGAGAGAGGGGCTTCTGTGAGCAAGGGACAACGGGATCATGATGGGAAGATATACAGAGAAGGCCAGCCAAACTAGTGGAGATACATGAACTGTCAACCAATAGCTGAGGAGCCCCCAGGAGCCCTCTCCCAGAGACATATGGAAACAGATTCAGAGATCCACAGCCGGGTGCCAACCCGAGCCCCAGGAGTCCAGTTGTGAGAGAGGAAAAATTGTATGAGCAAGGGACATGGAGAACATGACTGGAAAATGTACTGAGATGGCCTGCCAAACTAGTGGAAACNCATGAACTATGGACCAATAGCAGTGGAGTCCCCATGNTGCTGGACTGGGCCCTCTGGATATTCGAGACAGGGGTTTAGCTTGAACTGTTTAGGGGGCCCCCAGGTGGTGGGATCGGGATCCATCCCTAGTGCATGAGCTGGGTTTTTTTTGGGGGGGGAGTGCAATGCCTATGGTGGGACACCTGGTGCAGCCTAGGCACAGGGAGGAGGGTCTTGGACCCACCTCAAGTGAAAGTACCAGGCTCTGGGAACTATGCATGGGAGACCTTGTGTGGGAGGAGGTGGAATTGGGGGTGGGTGGGTTGAGGGGCAAGGCTGGGGGGCTGGAGGAGGGAGGAGGGAGGAGAGGGGTTTCTGTGGTTGGTATGTAAAATGAGAAAAATCTTTTAATAAAAACAAATAAATAAATAAATATGAGAGGTTCTTAAAAAGGAAATGAATGAATTCTTTAAGAAATCTATGAAAACACAGATAAACCATGAAAGAAAGACCTAAAGGTGAAAAGAGAACCAATAAAGAAAACCCAAATACAAGAATATCTGAAAATGAAAAATTTAGAAGCATG
The DNA here is from genome assembly GCA_001675575.1 of Neotoma lepida. NCBI lineage: Eukaryota > Metazoa > Chordata > Mammalia > Rodentia > Cricetidae > Neotoma > Neotoma lepida. The sequence goes on from LZPO01056217.1 coordinate 18,419, forward strand.
AACAGGAATCTCTGAGACAAACCTCACCAACAGAATGTAAGAATGGAGAAAACAGAATCTCAGGCCCTGGAGACAAGATAAAAGAAATGGACACATTGATTAAAAAAAATTTTTTAATCTAAAAAGCTCAGATAGAAAGTATCCACAAATCTGAAACACTATTAAAAGGCTAAATCTACAAATAGTAGAAATGGAGGAAGGAAAAGAAACCCAGGTCAAAAGCAAGAAAATATTATCAACAAAATCATAGAAGAAAATTCCCCCAACTTGAAGAAGGAGATGCTTATGAAGATACAAGAAGCATAGGGAATGCCATAGACTGGACCAGAAAATAAATTCCGTTTGACTCATAATAATTAAAATACTAAACATACATGAAAAAAAATTAAAAGCTTCAAGGGAAAAAGACAAAGTAACACGTAAAGGCAGACCCATAGAATAACATGTGACTTCTCAATGACTCTAAAAGATGGAAGAGTCAATATAGATGTTCTACTAACAATAAGAGACCACAGATGCCAGCACAGTCTACCAAACCCAAAAAATTTTTCAATCATAATAGATGAAGAAAGATATTCCATGATAAAACCAAATTTACACAATATCTATCTACAAATACAGCCCTACTGAAGGTGCTAGAAGGAAATCTTCAACTTTAAGAGGCCCACACCCAAGAAAACACAGAGAATAAATAATTTCAGATAAGCAAATCAAAATGAAGGGAAATAGAACAAGAACAAAATAACAGTAATCAACAAGCACTGTTCATTGATATTTCTCAACATCAATGGTTTCAATTCCTCAATAAAAAGACACAGAAAAATAGAATGGAGGTAAAAACAGAATTTATATTTCTTCTACATCCATGAAACACACCATAACATCAAGAATAGACATTAACCCAGGGTAAAATGATGGAAAAGATATTCCAAGCAAGTGGACCTAAGAAGCAAGCTGATGTAGCCATTTTAATAACTGTCTTAGTTAGAGTTTCTATTTCTGTGAAGAGACATCATGACCATGGCAACTCTTGTAAACAAAACATTTNAATAGAGTGCTCACTTAGAGTTTCAGAGGTTCAGTCTGTTATCATCATGGTGAGAAGCAAGGCAGCAAGCAGGCAGACATGGTGCTAGAGAAGGAGATCAGAGTTCTTACATGGTGCTAGAGAAGGAGATCAGAGTTCTTACATCTTGACTCACAGGCAACAGGAAGTGGTCTGTGACACTGGCCATGGCTTGAGTATATATGAGACCTCAAAGCCTTCCCCCACAGTGACACATATCCTCTAACAAGGCCATACCTATTGCAACAAAACCATACCTCCTAATAGTGCCACTCCCTATGGGAGCCATTTTCTTTCAAACCACCACAATATCTAACAAAACAGACTTCAGCCCAAAACTAATCAGAAGAGATAAGGAGGAAAGATACTATATACTCATCATAGAAAAATACACTAAGATGACATTTTAATTTTTAATATCTATGCTCCAAACACAAGGGCAGCTAAGTTTGTAAAAGAAACACTACTGTAGCTTAAATCACATACTGACCCTCACACACTGATAGTGGAAGACTTTAATACCCCACTCTCAACAATAAACAAGGCATCTAGACAAAAATTAAACAGAGAAATGCTGGAGCTAACTGACATTATAAACCAAATGGACCTAACAGATATTTATGGGATATTTTCATCTAAACACCAAAGAATATACTTTTTTTCTCAGCACTGTATGGAACTTTCTCCTAAATTGACCACATGCTCAGACATAAGCAAGTCTCAACAGATACAAGAAAGTTTAAATAATCCCCTGCATCCTATGTGATACCAAGATTTAAGCTGGACATCAACAACACCAGAAACAACAGACAGCTTACAAACTCACAGAAATTTAACAACTGAGTACTGTATGAAAAATGGGTCAAGAAAATAAGAAAGAAATTAAAAACATTGTGGCATTCAATGAAAAACAAAAACAAAACCCAACAACAACATAATCAAACTTATGGGACACAATGAAGGCAATTCTAACAGGCAAGTTCATAGCACTAAGTGCATATATATAAGAGATCTCATACTGGCAACTTAATAGCACACCTGAAGGCTCTGAAACAAAAAGAAGAAATTACATCCAAAAGGGGTAGATGGCAAGAAATAAACTCAGGGTTGAAATCAATAAAAAGAAACAAACAAACAAAAATCACTATAATGAATCAATGAAACAAAGTGTTGGTTCTTTGGAAAAATCAATAAGACTGACAAATCCTTACCCAAATTAGCTAAAAGGCAGAGAGGGAAAGCATCTAAATCAACACAATTAGAGATGAAAGGAGACATAACAAGGCAGACCAAGAAAATCCAAAAAATCCTAAGGACATACTTTATAAACCTGTATTCCACCAAATTGGAAAATCTTAAAGGAGTGGATAATTTTCTAGATACATACCACTTACCAAAATTAAATCAGGACCAGAGAGGCAATTTAAACAGCCTATAACTCCTAGTAGAACAGAAGCAGTAATTAAACATTTGTCAACCAAAACAAAGCTAGGACCAGATGGTTTTAGTTCAGGCTTCTACCAGAATTTCAAAGAAGAGTTAACTCCAATACTCCTCGAAATATTGCACAAAATAAAAACAGAAGGAACATTGCCCAATTCATCTTATGAGGCCACAGTTACCTTGCTACCCAAACTACATGAAGACCTAACAAAGAAAATTACAGCCCAATTTCCTGCATGACACAAAAAATTCTCAATAAAATACTTGCAAACTTAATCCAAGAAGACACCCAAAAGATCATCCACAATGATCAAGTAAGCTTCATCCCAGAGATGCAGGGATGGATCAGCATATAAAAATCAGTCAATGTAAACCACTAGATAAACAAACTGAAAGGAAAAAAAAAAACCATGATCATCTCATTAGATGCTGAAAAAGCACAAAATCCAACACCCTTCATGACAAAAGTCCTGGAGAGATTAGGGATAAAATGGACATACCTAAAATAATAAAGCCCATTTAAAGAAAGCCCAGAGCCAACATTAACTTCAATGTAGAGAAACTCAGATAATTTCCACTAAAATCAGGAACAAAATAAGGTTGTCCACCCACTCCATGTCTATTCAATAAGTACTTGAAGTCTTAGCTAGAGCAATAAGACAACTGAAAGAATTCAAGGGGCTACAAATAGAAAGAGAAGAAGTCAAAATACCTTTACTTGCAGATGACATGTTAATATACTTAAGTGACCCAAAAATTTCACTGAGAAACTCTGACACCTTATAAACACTTTGCACTTACCTTCAAAGTAGCAAGATATAAAATTAATTCACAAAAATCAGTAGCTTTCCTATATATAAATGACAAATTGACTGAGAAAGAAACCAGGGAAACATCCTTCACAATAGTCTCAAAATAGGAAAACATATCTTGGAGGAACTAACCAAGCAAATGACAGACTTCTATGATAAAAACATTAAGACAATGAAAAAAACTGAGGAAAATATCATCAATGTAAAGATCTCCCATAATCATGGATTGGTAGGATTAATACAGCAAAAACTGCCATCCTACTAAAAGCAAGCTACAGACTCAATGCAGTCCCCATCAAAATTCCAACAAAATTCTTCACAGATCTTGAAAAGACATTTTTCACCTTCATGTGGAAATACACACATGCACACACACATACACACAAAAAAATAACAACAAAAACCAACAACAACAACAACAAAAAAAACCAGGAGAGCTAAAGCAATTCTAAATAGTGAAAAAAACTGCTGGAGGCATCATTACCCCTGACTTCAAACTGCACTATAGAACTAATGAAAACAGCATCGTATCAGCACTAAACAAACTCCTGATCAATGGAATCAAATTGAAGACCCAGACATAAATTCACACACCTGTACACACATGATTTTTGATAAAGAAACCAGAAATACACACTGAAAAATGAAAGCATTTTTCAACAAATGGTGTCAAACTGGGTGGCTGTATGTAGAAGAATGCAAATAGATTCATATTTATCACCTTTCACAATATTCAACTCCAAGTGGATCAAACACCTCCACATAATACCAGTTACACTGAACCTGCCCCAGATTTCAAGGGGAAAACATGACCCTGCCCAGGTAGTCTGGTAGTATTGTGGTGAACAAATATACAGTGTGGTATGGAGAGAAAGAGAACTGTGTAATGTGACACAGTTCACTGAAATGAACACTTACAAGTAGAGATATATGGACTAAAGGGTATACTGTGTCACATTACAGCTTTCACAACGAGATTTTTCTTTTCTTTTTTTTGTTTGTTTGTTTTTTGCTTTTTTCTTTTCTCTTAAATTTTATTTTATTTTATTTTGGAGTGATTGCAAGGGGAGAGGGTGGATACAAAGGGACAGGGATCGAAATACATGATGTGAAAGACACAAATAAATAAAAAGTTTTTTTTTAAAGATCAACAATTAATAGATGAGAATAGCTGAGATCTATAAAACAAATGACAGCTCGTTCTAGAGAGGATGTGGAGTAAGGGGAGCAGTAATCCACTGCTATAGAGTGCAAACTTGTACAGCTAATATGGAATTCAGTGTGTTAGTTTCAGGAATATAGCAACCCATCTACTTCAAGATTCAGCTACTGTATCACTCTTGAGCATATACCCAAAGAACGCTTCATCCCACTGATTTGTATTGAGGCCAGGCTGTTGTAATAAAATCTGAGTCCGTGGAGGAACAGAGAGTGGCGAAGAGGAACATTGTGCAAGTATGTACCGATAAGTTCCAAGAGGCAGTTGAGAGTGAGAAAGAGCTGCAGGACTGAAGGTGGAAGCTGAGAGCATAGTTGGTCTGCAGTCTGACTGCAAGGTGAGAGAAAAACAGAAAGGAGCAGGAGATAAGGGAGGTGTCCGTGTGGAAAATAACANGGAAGAATCAGACTCTAATTTGAAATTAGATATAGTCACAGACAAATGATCTGTACATACCTTATTGAGGGCCAGATCAGCAGCCACTGTAAGGGAGAACAGGCAGGGGCTGAGCAGGAAGCAGCCAGTCTCTCTGGCTCTGGCTCCCAAGATGTAGCATAAGGACAGGACATTTATACAATTTAGGGTGGGAGAACGGAGAGAAACAAACAAAGAAAAAAGATCTGTTGGGGGTGGAATCCCAGCATGACCATACCAAACGCCAGGAGAGCCCAGTGAGTAAACAGGCAGAGTGAGTACCTTTCGGTAGGCCCTGCCAGGTGTGCCACTAAGAGAATGCACCAGGAAAAAACAGTTAGTGCGAGAGATTTATTGGGGGGTGGGGAGAAAGAATGAAAGGCCATCTCCGAGTAGAGACCTGAAAGGCAGGTAGATAGACAGACAGAGAATAGGGAAGAGGAAGGGGCAGGAGTGTAGAGCTCAAAAACTTTGGATCAGTTAACCGAATGTTTCTTCACCCATACCTCCAGCTGAATGTGAGCCCACCAACTCCCCCTCCGCATTGCATCCCATGCCAACAGGAAGTAGCCAGATTTGAACCAGTGCCCATATACCCAAAAAGATGGGGATGTTCAGCTGGAATCTCCAGCTCAGCCCCATTTTTCTTTCTCCAAACTCTGCCCTCTCAGGAAAACTGCCCAAAAGTCCAGTTCTGTATTTGGTGGCTCCTCCCCTGAAGCTGCTAGCTGCCCAAGACCCTGCCTAAACTGGTACCATACTTGGGCACAAACCCAGCTTGTGGCAGAAATGTCATCACTCCTCATCTGCAGGGTATTTAAGCTCCCCCCTTTAGATCAGCCATATGATTTTTCCTGCCCCCTTTTCCCACCGTGATCTCTGGGGGCTGGAGGAGTCACCCAGGAGCTGCTTTGCCCAGAATAAACCTGGTCTTTTCCTTTTTAATTCTGCTTGATCTGACTTACTGCATCAGCAGAGAAACCTATTATTGGAGTACAGAAAACCTATTAACTACCACAAAGACACTTGCTCAACCATGTTCACTGCTGCTCTTTTCTCAACAGCCAGACATTGGAAACAACTTAGATGCCCATCAAGAGACAAATAGATAAAGAACATGTAACACACTTACACAATGGGAATATTACTCAGCAGTTAATTTTAAACGTGAAATCATAAAATTCACAAGTAAACAAATGGTACTAGAAAAAAAATCATCCTGAGTGAGGTATCCCACACCAGAAAGATAAACACAATCTGTGCTTTGCCCAGCCGTCATCAGAGAAGCTTCCTCCTGCAGTAGATGGGAACAAATACAGACATCCACAGCTAGACAATATGCAGAGTGTGAGAGATCTTAGAACACTTATCCCCAAACAGGATGTCTCCATCAACACGGCGCACACACTGTCAGCGACACCCTCAGAAGAGGAATCGGAAAGAGGGTAAGAGCCAGTGTCATTGAGGACACTGAAGAAGCAGACCTTGTAAATACAATAGGACCAACGGACACATGAATTCACAGAGACTGAGACAGCTTGTACAGGATTTGCATGGGTCTGTTCCAGATGAGGTCCTAAAGATGAAAGAAGTGGGCACACACCACCATCCCTAACCTGGAATCTATCTTCAATTAGGAACCACTTGCAAATGAAAATTTACATTTATATGGGAGAAGCTCACTGAGTAACAAACTACTCTTAAGGGTAGGTCACATGCCCAGCAGTAGATGACCAACAGAAAACAAACTGAACAGCATCTTTGAAGGTTCCTTGTCTCATAATGTCATATCAGGGCTTTTTTCTTTTCTTTTAAATTTTATCATTTTTATTTTTCATTTTTACCCCACAGTTATTTTGTATATATATCATAGCTTCCAGTTTATTGGTTTTATGATATTCCTGAATGTGTGAACAAATGGGCCTCTGTGTCTGTATCTGTCTCTTGTGGCTTCTCTTGAGCTCTTTTTCTTTTGTTTGTTTGTTTGGTCCTATTCTGGTTTGTTTCTGTTTATCTTATTATATTATATTTTATTTTTTATTATCCCTTAGAATCCTGTTTATTTTCTTATGAGAGACAGAAAGAGGGTGGATCAGATGAGAGACGAAGCAGATAGGACCTGGGAAGAGTAAAGTCAGGGAAACCAAAATCAGGAGATATGTGTATGTGTGTGTGTGTATATATAGGTATATATATAAAAAATAAAATATACATACATTTATAATCTATTTTCAATAAAATAAATGAATAAATAACAAATNCAACAATTTTCACAAGTTATTCCCAGGAGATCCAGGAAGGAGCTAACACCATCAGATGTTCAAGATGGAAAAGACTTCTAACAAAATCATTCTACCTTATTTATTTACTTTAGATTGTGAAAATGCTTTAAGGTAGCAGTAGGACCTCCACATTACCTGAAGGATATTGCTGTCGGGGTATTCAAGTACTCATTCTCAGAACTGCTGTCTGTTCTTGTTTCTGCTCTACAGGGAGAATTGGCTCAGATGCTGAAGAGCATCGGGCTTAGCCTATTGTTGTGTGCTCTTGTTACATGGAACATTGTGATACAAAATGGAGCGCTATGACGTAACAATGCAGTGTTTTAGTACCATATTACAGAATTGTGAATCTCAAGCCATTTGAGGTGTGGTAAATGAAGCATTGTGGTGCATAACTCAGGATCGTGATGTTTCAATGTGGTATTGTGAGATCACTATGGAACATTGATATGTCACAACTGAAGCAGTTCAAGGTCACAATATGGAATTATTATACAGCACCCAAGCACTGTGATGGCACACTACAAGAATATAGTGGATCAATGGACTATTGTGATGGCATAATGTAGCATCATAATGTTAAAAAGAAGCATTCTGATGTCTCAGTGGGGTCATTATTATGTCTCATACTGTGAAGTGTAAAGGGGCTGTTATGAATCATAATGCAGTACTTTCATATCACAACAGACCACTGTGATTGTGCAAAGGACCATGTCATGACAAAATAAAGCATTGCGATGATACAGTGGAGTTTGTGACATATCAGGGGAGCATTGTAACACATGCATAGAGTATTGGTACCACACTGTGGCATTATGATGTCACAGTGGGGAGCTATATCAAAATGCAACATGTGATGTCAATATAGAGTGCTGTTTTGGTACAATAGAATATTATAATGTCAAAATTCATTGTACAGTATAGATTGTACAATGAAGCATTGTGATGCAACAACTCAGCATGGTAGTGATATAATGGAGCATTGTGATGTCACAACGGAGTATTATGTTGTCACAACTCTGAATTGAGATGTCACAATTCAGTACAGTGACAATTCATATAAGTAGCTTTCCTCTGTGGTTCTGCTTCAGTCCCTGCCTCCAGGTTACTTCTTGAGCTCCTCTGTAGTGGACTGTTATTTGAAAATGTAAGTCAAACAAGCCCTTTCCTCCCCAAGTCAGTTTTGGTCTGTGCTTTATCACAGCAGCAAAGAATCAAAGGAGGAAAGACCCATTTCCCTGTCACTATATTGACAACCATAGTCTCAGGATTAGGAATGTGAACCATGCTAAGTCTCACAATCAATAGAATACAAATAAAATATTTGCAGGACCTCATTACAAGGTACTCAAAATTGGAGAACTGATCATTTTCAGAAAATTTTTTTCTTACCACTTAGAGCTGGATTTTAATCCTCTTTTACTTTTCTTATTGTAGAAGAACTTCTAAACAGTCTTGTTAAATAAAAAACACATAGGGGTGAAAACCTGACAGAGATCAGAGGAATAGGAACAGCCACCAGCCAACCTCACCTCACCAATGCCGCAGCTTCCAAAAGGATCAACTTCCTGTCTAAGCAGACTTATATGCCTTTCTATTCTGCTAACTCATTTCCTCTCTCCACCAAGCTACATCACTTCCTGTCTGTCTGTACAGACTTCCAGACCTCTATGGTTAGTGCTGGGATTTAAGTTGTGTTCCACTATGCTTGGCTCTGTTCCCAGTGTGACCTTGAACTCACAGAGATCCAGACAGATGATCTGGATCTGCCTGCCAGGTGATAGGATTAATGGCATGTGCTACCATTACCTTCTTCTGTTTTTACTTATAGTGGCTGACCTTTTTCCTCTGATTCTCAGATAAATTTTATTGGGGAACAGAAATAAAATATCACCACATTTTATCTTCCCTATAAGTACCAGACATACTGTTATTTAGGGGAAAATAGAAAAAGAAAATTCTAATTCTCTCAGAAGTTTGTAAACTTTATGAAGCCTTTCTTTTTTGTTCCCTCTTAATAGACATATGTACTTCCATATATTGAGCTGACAATTAAACGAATAACAGAGTCAGTGTGCGTCTGAGCTAACAGGTTACAGTCTGGTTTCTACAGTTCTCTACCTAATGAATCAAGGAACTTCTATTTGGTTCTCTCTTTCCACCACCTGGGTGCCAGAATAGAACTTCAGTAATCAGGCCTGGCAGCAAGATCCCACACCTACTGAGCCATATTGACAAGCCCATTCAAACTCCTGTCTTTCTCCATCTGAATGACAGCATAGGTTCATTTTCCTATGCTGTCCAGTTCTTCTTGTTCTGTGACTGACAAGCTTTCTTCTAGAGGCTTCAGTGGGAAGCATAACAATGGCCTGAGAGTCTACCAGCATTGAGTCCCACTGTGATACAAACTTCCTTTCCCTGTGACCTTGATTAGGGTTGAAACACAATGGAAAGCTATTTGCTTTTGTTTTAGTCTCTCTCTCTAGCTCTCTCTCTATTTTCTTTCTCTCTCTCCAAGTGCATACACCCACTATAAGCTTTTTTCTTCACAAATTAATGACATTACCACATTGAGTGAACATTTCCAATTTTTTTTTTCTAGATGATCCCAGAAAAATCCCTGGAAAGCCTAAATTACTAGACATAAACATTATTAAAGTTTCCCCTATCTCTCAAACTGTTTTCTCTCAGTTTGGATTTTCTTTATTGATTCTATTTCTACTTTCAAATTTTGAACTGTTTTATGCATTTTCATATACTGTTTGCTTGTTGTTCTCATAGGTTTCTTTAATGAAACTATTCATTTCCTCTTTAAGGACCTCTAACACATTCATGAAAGTTATTTTGAAGTCCTTGTTTTGTGCTTCACCTATATTCTCAGGGCCTGCTACAGTAGGTTGCTGGACTCTAGTGGTGACATTGCCCTTGCTGTTATTGATTGTCTCCTAACATCTGGGTCTGGAATGGCTCTAATTCTAGGTGCTGCTTTCTGGCCCTGTGTTTGTTGGGTGGGAGTTCTGTTCCTTGGTTTCTGTTTCCCTCTCTGGTTCTTAGGAGAGTGTGGTGGCTATGGATTACCTGGTAAGATATTCTCCTGAGATCTTGCCAGGTGGGGCCACTGAGGTTTCTTGGTAGAACGGGTTTCTAGGTATTGGGAGCTGACATTTAGGGATGGATAAGGACTAGAAGTAGGGGGATGCTGAGGGAAGTCTACAGGAGAGAGGAAAGCAGGGTGTGCCACCAGGATCAGCTTAGTGCCCTGGAAATGGGGTCTGAGAGTGAGAAGAAGCCACAGCAGGTAGTCCGCTACACAGCTAGGGATGGGTCTGGGGAATTAGATTTGGAGGCATGGAGGGAGAGGTCTCATGATCTCCTACTTGCTTCCCTGGACTTCCTGCCTTGCAGATTCCCAGGGAAATCCTGCTGAAGTTGGTGGCTGAGACAAAGGGATGGGGTGATNAGGAAGACTCTAGGAGAAGATCTTTGTGATCTGCTGGAGATGGGTGCAGAGAGGAAGGAGAGGCTGCAGCAGGTGGTCTGCTACAGAACTTGGAATGAGACTCTGGGATTGTATTTGCAGAAGAGTAGGGAGAATGAAGAACTGAAGATCTTTGACATCTTCCCTGGCCTATCTGCTTCCCTGACTGATCACACTATGTTCCCAGGGAACCCATGATCTTTTCCTAACCAGATCTCTTTTCTAGCCTCTTATATCTCAATGCCATCTTTCACTATCCATGTCCATGTTGGTCTCTCATGTATTTCTCTAGCTCTCTATAACCAACTCCCTGTCTTAAATCTCTAGTTTCTGACTGTACAACTTGATACTGTATGCTAGTTCATTTATGAGTCAAAACCCTTTCAGAAGACTATGATGTTCACAGATCTGAAAGTCTTTACTGTGGGGTTTTGTGGAGCCATGTGCCAGGGGAGACGAGAAGGGAGAACCCCAGGTTGTTTGCAGGGGAATGCAATTGAGGCTTCCAATTAAGAGAGATAATGCTAACACATGATCCCCCTTGTGGACAGTGTTGTGGATGATATGGATCAGGTATGTGATTGGGTGACCTTTAAGTTGATTGGCCCGTTAGGGCATTGATCTCTCCCAGCCTTGTGATTTTATGCTTTAAAAGGGGTTTGCTGATTTTTAATAAATGAGTTCCTGTAAGAAGAACTTCTAACCAGTCTTATTAATAAACACGCGGAACAAGAAATAAGGGTGAAAATCTGACAGAGATCAGAGGAATTAGGAG